>OZ057414.1:56730282-56930282 GCA_964056705.1 Troilus luridus
AGTATCCACTAGAAGACTTCGCAGCTGCCCGTTCACCATTCCGTCAACGCAGAAACTGTTCGTTCTGCTTCCTAGTGACGCAATCCTGATGGTCTTCCTGGGGCCTTTGACGTTACGGGTTGACAGTTGCCCCCTCCCATCAACCCTACTTAGTTTTCCTGTGGCTTTTCTTGCTTCTTAGATGGACACTTGCTTCTAGGGTGTCCAATTTGGCCGCAGCTCCAACAGCGTATCTCCTTCTTACGGGTCCTGAGAGCCTCTAAAACTTTCGTCACTAGGTCCTCAAAGCTGGGGACTACATTTGGCTCCGCTTCTGCTGCTCGTACGCGCGCATGGCCCCGTACAGACTGTCTAACAGCCTCGAACTCCATGGCCTGGGATAATGCGTCTCCTAAAGTTTTCGGCCGGGCGAGCTTCACTGCTTGCTGTGTCTCTGGGTCCCGAAGTCCATCGAGGAATTTGTCGACAGCCAAGCTTTCGTAGACATCGTCGGTGACCGATGGGTAGGCGTTCCTCACTAGCCGGGCAATATCCGCTTCAAATTCCTGTAAAGTCTCGTTGGTCTTCTGGATCCTGCTTCTCAGCTGTGAGCGATACAGCTGGTCCATGTGGCGGTGGCCGAAACGCATCTCCAGTCTTCTCATCAGCTCCCCGTAGTTGGACCGCTCCGACATGGGCATCCCCTGCAGCACTCCTAAGGCGTCTCCACGCAAGGCCAGGCACAATGCTGAAGCTTGGGTCTCCTGCGACCACCCGTGGATCGAAGCCGCGGTCTCGAAGAGAGTCATGTAGTCTTCCCACGGCGTCTTCCCGTCGAATACTGGAATTGTATTATGAGTTGGCGGCGCCCCAGCATAGGCGGGTAGAATGCTATTACGATGGCTGCCCTCGGAGGAACGGTCGGTGTCGTTCGTCGGTGGGTTGCTCGTACGTCCCTCGAGAGCTTCCATTCTTAGCCTAATTTCGTTCACTTTTTCTCCTAGCCTAGATTCTACATCTGCTACTTTATTATTTACATCGGCTAACTTATTATCTACATTTTCCATTAACTTAGTCTCTAATGTGCCTAACTTAGACTCTAATGTATCCATTAAATCATTTTTTACAGTACCTAGCTTATTTTCTACATTGCATAGTTCATTTTTAACACTGCTTAATTCATTACCTAGTTCATTTTTAACACTGCTTAATTCATTACCTAGTTCATTTTTAACACTGCTTAACTCATTACCTAGTTCATTTTTAACACTGCTTAATTCATTACCTAGTTCATTTTTAACACTGCTTAATTCATTACCTAGCTTATTTTCTACATTGCCTAATTCATTTTTAAAAGTTGCAGACAACTTGCTCAAATCAGTTTCAAACAGAACGTCATCTGGATTTTCCCCTAATTCTACAAAAAATTGACGCAAGCGATGTTGCAGTACACTTTTATTTCCGGAAGAATCCAGATCACGTTCTTCTAATTCCCGTTTTAAATCCGCAACTTTTAAATCCATCAATTTAAGACTTTGAGAAGCCATTTTTCAAACAGTAGCCCAATTATTACAAAATGCAAGACAAAATAACAATTACACAAGATCCCACTTCTGACACCAATTTGTTACGGGCTACTGGGCGTAAAATGGACTAAACTATTACTTAATTCAAGAATCTAATATTTATTAACAAATTAAAAAGAATACAATGAGATTATCTAAAACAATTTAATTATTAGGCTAATATCAATTTACAATAACAATATTTTACTAAATGTTATCTAATTTCTAAGATAATAGGATATTGCTAATACTAAATAACTAAACTATTTATAAGGAAGAAAATAGTTGGGGGTGCAGTCAATTAAAACACTAAATAAGTATCCACTTATTTAGTGTTTTAATTGACTGCACCCCCAACTATTTTCTTCCTTACATCGTCCAGTCAACGATCCCTCGCTTCTCATAAACTATTTATATATAAATTATTACAAATACAATAATATTACAATATAGTTTACAATTACAAATTAACACTTACAGTTCGCTAACTAAAGTCCACCGACCGTAAGACTCTCCAAATATGACAAACTGCCACACAGTTTATTACACTTATTACACGGCCACTAATTGTCACTGTTGCTCACTAAGCACTTATTACAGACTGATACTAACTCACTTTAACTCACGCACTATCACTAGTTAACGACTGCTACTCACTGGCTTATTACTTCACTGCTTATTACTGACTTATTACTACTCTTCTTATTACTGACTGCCCGCCAGAACAGCTGTCCTTTTTATATAGGCAAGGCCAGTCGGGGTGGGGATTTCTCGGAAGAAGACCGAGAACCGCCTAGACCGACCCACAAGGATCTACGCCATTCTATAATCCCTTCTGCTTAATCCCATTGTTTGCCTAATCTTCTCAGCCGGTTCTCGTCCCCGCTCTGACCGTAACACTATATATATATATATATATATGTATGTATGTATGTATGTATATATTTAATGGAATGGTGTATACATTCCAAGTGAGAAATTATAACAAAATTTAACGAGGTCAAGGCACTTAATAAGGGCACCATTGTGGGGCGATGGTTAGAAACACAACCCACACAAGGACTCCACGATGACTACTACAAATTAAGCAGAAGAGAACAATTGCTGATAATTAGACTTAAGACTGGGCACAACCGGCTCAAATCGCATAAGTACGGGAAGTTCAAAATAGGAACGAGCCCCCTATGCGATTGCGGAGATGAGCAATCAGGTGTCCATACCCTCCGGTCCTGCCGACTTTACGAAAATGTCCGCAAACAAATTTGGCCAGAGCCAGTGACATTGGAGAGGAAGCTGTGCGGAGGCTTAGAGGAATTCAAGAGAACAACCAAGTTTTTGTCTCTGTTGACTGATATAGTCATTTTAAGGAGGATCGAGGAAGAAGAAGAAGATAACAAAATTTAAAAGAAAGTTATTCTGCACCATACAACTATTTAAAAATTGGAAGTAGCTCTGTGACAGTAACTAACGGGACACAGTAACGGCATCAGCTTTTGATTCATCTGCTGAAAGCAATCTGAGCACATCATATTTATGGTTCATATATATAGTTCGTTCAGCAAGTTGTTTGGAAATAAAATATATTAATAGAGAAATGAAGATGTCTATGTGAGGGACAGCGGAAGTGACAATTTAAAGAAAAACCTAACTATGGTAGCTAGATGGACATATATATATCATTCGCATTATCTATTTATACATTATATATTTATCCACACCTGTCAAACAAAATAACAATCAGTGGATTTTTGGTCTATAAAGTTACAACAAAGGCCTGAAGAAGAACAATACCCAGCGGTACCTTTGTTGTGGTTAGATTTGATATTATTATGATAGCAGATCCCTCATCCACTTTCTTTTCAGTCTCCTCCATGTGTCCAAAGGCATATATTCGCCGTCATTTGTTCTATCATTGGGTTTGTGTGTCCGTGTAATCTTTCTTGGAAACGTTTCTAGTATGTTCGTATAGTAATAGATGGCTATATGATATTAGTTTTTAAAGGGAATTAGTTGCTTTTTGTTGTGAATCAAATACCATAGTAAACTTGAGGTCCTTGAATATAAACCCCTGTTATAATTTCGACTAGTTGGATTAGAGGGAAGCCGGGTATGTGCTTTGTAGCAATAGCTACACCAACGATTATTTTCAATAGTTTAAAACTTTTTTTTTCACGCTATTTGTAAAAAAAAAATAGAATAGTACAATTCTTTCATAGGTATCAGAAACTTACGTTTAAGGAATACTTTCAGCCATTATAAATGTACATCGTAAAATGTATTTAAAAAATACAATTCAGAAAAATATCTAGCAATTATATGGTTGATAAAACTGTGAGATCAACTACCTTTTAAATTAATAGATTTCGTTACAAACATATTTACTTTCCTCTTACGGGCGCCATCGCTGATAAGGGGGAAGAACATAGCAACATTGTGATCTTTTAGCAATTGTGTTGTTTGCCGTCTTTAAACCTGATGCAAATGTGTGATCTTCCGAAACAAGAGATGGCAGCGGAATGATTTTTCAAAAAAAAAGAAGAAAAAAAGGTATTGGCCGTTGTGGAAGAAGGGGCTCCTAGTAATAATTCGCTAACCTTCTATCCGAACGAATTTGCCGGTCGTGAATTCAATAAATAAAAAATAAAATAAAAATAAAAACAGGTAAATTTATTCCCCAAATTTATAAATTCTACAAAAGAAAGAAAATACAAAAGTAAATAATAGATATATAATGTAAACAATAGAAAAAGAGAACAATTACAACAATATGTATGTGCACATCTAAACCTAAAGAAATACAAACAAAAGTGATTTAAAAGTAAATAATAATTATGAGCAAAAAACGAGAATGCAATAAACACTTGCAATTAAGTGGGTTTACAAACAAATTTAAAATTAACTATTTAATAAACAAAATGAGTTTAAAAACAAAAGCAATATATTGAAAGTCAGTGAATAAATAAAACTGAGCTCTTGAACAATTTGAGGCGAGTTCGTGAAGATGAGACGACAATTTCTAAATGATGAAGAGTATAAAACTAAATGTCTCTTACCGGTGAGTCCAGGGTGAGGTGAAATTTAACATACAATTATACCGGTGAGATTGAGAAGATGAAGAAGATGGAGAGATGGCGACAATCAACGAGTAGTGTAGCGAGACGAGTCACACCTTCAAAGAGTAGGGTCGAGTAGCGAGACGAGTTCTCGGATTCTCCAACACCAACTGACTTACGAGTCATCTTGATCCGTCCCCTCCCCATCACATTACTCACTATTGCACCACATTACTCACTATTGCACCACATTACTCACTATTGCACCACATGCCCCAATCACAATGAAATTAAATTACTATTTGAATTATATAAACCAAAAATTATATCTTATTTCTAATTAATAAAATATTCATTTGAAAGAAAACAAAAAAAATTAAAATTAATTAAAAAATAACTATTGATACCCGACATACCGCCCACCAAATTTGAGTACAAATTTCCCAGGTATAGTAAGGTAACTAGGAGGGTAACAAGGGAGCTAAACGTGAAAGAGGACGGGTGTACTCAGCCGTAGAGGTTCTCACTTTGACTACTCTAACAATACCATCTTTACCGGGGAACACTTGTGTAATACGCCCAACAGGCCAATTAAGAGGCGGTACGTTAGAGTCATTAAGAAGCACCAATGTGCCGACTGTAACATTTGCGGAATTAGTGGTCCACTTGCTTCGTTGTTGTAGAGAATTTAAGTAGTCACGTCGCCATTGTTTCCAAATATTGCCGATGCTTTGATGGATAAGATTCCATCTCGAAATAGGATGGCGGGATGGTTCAATTGATTCCGGTTCTGGCAGAGCAACCAAAGGGGCATCAATCAAGAAATGACCCGGAGTCAAGACATCTAAATCTTCAGGAGAAGATGACATAGGATGAATAGGTCTTGAGTTCAAAATTGCTTCGACGCGACTTGCTATCGTAGAGAGTTCTTCAAAGGTAAGGGGATGGCCATCCAATACTCTCCTGAGGTGGTATTTAAAGGACTTTACACCAGCCTCCCATAATCCGCCGAAATGAGGCGCAAAGGGTGGGATAAAACTCCAAACTATTTCTCGCTGGACGAAATAGTTTTCGATGTCCTTTTTCTGGGAGTATTCTTTCCACCAATAGAATAGCTCTTTCAAATGTCGTGACGCACCTACAAAATTTGTACCATTATCGGAGAAGATTTTACTAGGTAGTCCTCTTCGAGCTATAAATCTGTCGAAACAAGCTAGAAAAGCTACTGTTTTCAATTGCGACACGATTTCAATGTGCAGCGCTTTTGTGCTCATGCACACAAACAAGCAGGCATACGCCTTGCCAAGGGCTGCCTTACGGCGAGAAGATTCACGGATTGAAAATGGACCAGCGAAATCAATTCCAACATTTATAAAAGGTCGCCCTTGTTCGAATCTTGACGATGGCAAATTTCCCATGAACGGTGTATAGGGTTTGACTTTCAAGCGATGGCATTTCAGACAGCGATGAATTCGAGTGCGTATAAGACGTCTTGCAGAAATAATCCAAAAACGCTGACGTAGTAAGGAATGTAGTAGCTGATGACCAGCATGTAGGTACGTGATATGGAAATGGTCGACGAGTAGTTCTACAAACCGTGATTTGTAGGGTAGTAACACTGGATGTTTAGCCTCATAAGATAAAGGTGCGTTGCTAAGGCGACCGCCCACCCTGAACACTCCACGAGAATCGATGAAAATGGATAAAGATTTCAACGATGTTACAAGAGAAGTTTCGGAGATTGCAGAGGGGAAGTGATGTCCTTGTACTAATTTTATCAATGTTTGGGTAGCCTGACGAAGTTCTTCTAAACTTAATTGACCTTTCCTATTGGTTGAATGACGACGAGAGTTTACAATAAAACGTTGTACTAAGGCAAACACCCTAATTAATTTAGAATAGGATGAGAATTTTTCAAGAAATTCGAGGAGAAATGATGTCTTAGTGGTGGTAGCCAAGATAGTACAAACTTGATTTGTTTCCGGTATGTCTGAAAGATTTAATGATTTTGTTGGTTTAGTCAGGGGCCATTCCGAAAGCGGTTTTTTCATCCAGTCAGGTCCCTTCCACCAAATTGAATGATTAACTAATCCTGATGGTGAAATTCCCCGAGATGCAATGTCGGCGGCGTTATCTTCAGAGTGAACATGATACCAATTAGGGAGAGCGGAGTTATCCAATATTTTTACCACTCGATTAGCTACAAATGTTTTCAATTGATGAGTGGGAGTGTTTAGCCATGATAAAACAGTGGAAGAATCAGATAACAAAAAAATTGAGTTTGGCTTTAATCTTTGTGTCAGGAGTTGAACAGATCTTAAAAGGTTGACAAGTAGTAAAGCAGCGCAAAGCTCTAGTCGTGGAATTGAAAGGGTTTTTACTGGAGCAAGTCGAGTTTTAGCGATCATGATATGAGTATCTACTTGTCCAATTAGATCCTCAGAACGAAGATAGAGAACTGCAGCATAACCCAAAAGAGAAGCGTCAGCAAATCCTACAAGAGACATGTTTGCTGGGGAGTGTGGTTTTACACAACGAGGAATTTTTATAACTTGTAATTGCTCCAAATCTTTAAAAAGAATTTCCCAGGAGTTGGAAACCGTGTCTGGAATAGGGTCATCCCATTCGAGTTTCTTTAGCCATAATTGTTGAAGAATTGACTTTGCTTTAAAGATGACTGGGGCGCAATATCCTAAAGGATCATACATCCTGGCAATGGTCGAAAGGATACCTCGTTTGGTTAAAACCAAATCTCTAGATTGTATTCGATAAGTAAAAGTGTCCTGCTGAGGATCCCACTGCATTCCCAGTATCTTCACTACGTTATCTTCCAAACTAGATAAGGAGACCATGGTCTTAGGCTCATCTACAAAAACGGTTTCTAAGAGTTCCGTTGTATTGCTGAACCATTTCTTCAATTCGAAACCTCCTTTATCTAGAAGAGCTATTACTTCTCGTTGAAGTGTTTGAGCGTCTTCCAAGGTGTCAGCCCCGGTTAGTAAATCGTCTACATACATATCTTCTAATATTGCTCGAGATGCGTTAGGAAAATTGCTTCCTTCATCTTCAACGAGTTGTTGCAATACTCGCATTGCCATAAAGGGAGAGCATGAAAGTCCGAAAGGTAAACGATTAAATTCAAATTCGGCTAGGTGATCGAAGCCTTCAGTTCTAAAAAATAAATGAAGATAAGAACGATCCTCTGGGGCAATCAAAATCTGCAGGTACATTTGACAAATATCTGCTGTCATGACTATTTGTGGTAGTCGAAATTTTAACAACACATTTGTGATTTCCTGTTGCAGTTTGGGACCACAAAGTAGATAATCATTGAGAGATCCATTAAAGGTTGAGGCGGAACCATCAAAAACTATACGGAGTTTGGTACTTGTGCTCCTTTTCAATACACAATGGTGAGGAAGAAAGTATTTTCCTGGTTGACAACTGGGCGATATGTAACATTTTTTCAGGTGTTCTTCAAAAACTTTTCCACTTGAAGTCGACGACATCACAGATGCTTCTGGGGGTGAAAGATTCGAGGTGTTGGTTGCTATTAGTGAAGACTCTGAATGGGTAGGTGTATTGCGAGATTTCCTTGCATTAGAGTTTTCAAAAGAGTTAGTTCGAAGTGCCGAATGCCCGATAGGTACAGAAGGACCTTGATTTCGATTAGATGAGGTGCGGGGATTAGAACCATTCGGAAAATGTAGAAGAGAATGGTGCCGTAAATTACAAAGATTGCATGATTTTGTAGAGGTGCATTTCGAAGCTGAATGACCAGAAGTCAAACAGTTGAGACAACGATTTAATAATTTTATTCTTTCAAATCTTTGCCTGGGTGCGAGTGAACGAAAATTAGAACAGCTGTAAATTCTATGATTTTCCTTACAAATTGGGCATTCAAAACGAGCGGTGTTTGCTGTGGAAGACATCAAAACTTTCTTATACTGGTAAGAAGATTTGTAGTTGGTGTTGACTGGAGTGGGTTTTTGATATGCCGTGAGATTATTTCCAGAAAATGTAGGAATACTAATCGTAGGAAAGCGTAATTGGGAATGTTCTTCTCTATCAATACTTGACCTATTTCCGGTGGATTCAGTAGGGGTGAGAGAAGAACCCAGTGCTAAAGCTTCATAGTAGTTGCTACGAACCTCTTTATAAGCCGATTCGAATTCTGTGAAGGGTTTCTTTAACTTTTTTGCGAGTTTCCTCAAATTTGCATATATTGTTGAAATTTTTTCAAAAGTATTATCAAGTCGGGAAATACGAGCGCCTAAAATTTTTTGTTTAGTTGAGTCAGATCCCATTAATAAGCCTGCGGCTTTAGTTTCAATAATGTCATCAGCTAAGTCTCGGAATTCATCCTTAAGAGCATCTAGTAGCTCTTCCGAATCATCCTGATTAACTTTGGGAGCCATTTTAATTATATAAATTTAATAACAAACAAAAAAAATACTGATTACAAAAGGGAAAGAAAACAACAAATTTTGCAAAAGGGAAAAATCAAAATCGAATATTAACAACAAATGTTTACTGAAATCACAATATCCCAGCCCGGAGGACCAAAAATATGTGGAAGAAGGGGCTCCTAGTAATAATTCGCTAACCTTCTATCCGAACGAATTTGCCGGTCGTGAATTCAATAAATAAAAAATAAAATAAAAATAAAAACAGGTAAATTTATTCCCCAAATTTATAAATTCTACAAAAGAAAGAAAATACAAAAGTAAATAATAGATATATAATGTAAACAATAGAAAAAGAGAACAATTACAACAATATGTATGTGCACATCTAAACCTAAAGAAATACAAACAAAAGTGATTTAAAAGTAAATAATAATTATGAGCAAAAAACGAGAATGCAATAAACACTTGCAATTAAGTGGGTTTACAAACAAATTTAAAATTAACTATTTAATAAACAAAATGAGTTTAAAAACAAAAGCAATATATTGAAAGTCAGTGAATAAATAAAACTGAGCTCTTGAACAATTTGAGGCGAGTTCGTGAAGATGAGACGACAATTTCTAAATGATGAAGAGTATAAAACTAAATGTCTCTTACCGGTGAGTCCAGGGTGAGGTGAAATTTAACATACAATTATACCGGTGAGATTGAGAAGATGAAGAAGATGGAGAGATGGCGACAATCAACGAGTAGTGTAGCGAGACGAGTCACACCTTCAAAGAGTAGGGTCGAGTAGCGAGACGAGTTCTCGGATTCTCCAACACCAACTGACTTACGAGTCATCTTGATCCGTCCCCTCCCCATCACATTACTCACTATTGCACCACATTACTCACTATTGCACCACATTACTCACTATTGCACCACATGCCCCAATCACAATGAAATTAAATTACTATTTGAATTATATAAACCAAAAATTATATCTTATTTCTAATTAATAAAATATTCATTTGAAAGAAAACAAAAAAAATTAAAATTAATTAAAAAATAACTATTGATACCCGACAGCCGTATAAGAGGATATTGCAAAACTGAGGTTTATTCATCATTATCGTATTCACCATACGTTATACTAAGTGGAAGTGAGTGGAATACTATCTACCGAAACAAAAGAAATATCGTTAACTCGTCATAGTGTACAATTACAAAACAATGTTATGAGGTAACTTTAAATTAAGTCGTTTTAGAAATACGAGGGCAAAATTTTTTTTCACGCTGCATAAGGATTTATAATCATTGGTTAAGGAGACAATTTTTTACTTTTTTGAACGGCAGTCATAAGTTTCATAATGAAATATAAGGAATCTAATTATTTAAAACCACTGTTTTTGGTGCATGAAATTATTTTATAGTTTTACATTGCTTTTGTTAAATGTAATCACTGAATGCTATAAAATTTCAGAAAAATGAAGTATACTTAATTAAGATTAAATGGAAATAAATATATTAAATGATTTGGTAAAATACTGAATGAATAACTTTAATCATAAATTTAGGAAACTTCTAATTTTTTATATTTCAATATCATTAAAAATCTAAAAATTAATCGAATAAAAGACATTTTTTAACTTCTTTGTGCATAAAAAATAAATTAAATAAAAAACAATTACAGGCCGTTTGGCGATGTTATTGGATCGAATCTAAGTAAGCACTATGAAATAGGTACTCCAACTATTTGTTGACACCATGGCAAAGTGATAGATAGGCCTAAAGCAACAAGTTGAAGGATGATAATCTAGCCGAGAAATCATTACACACTGTTTCGTACTCACCTCCCGAGCAATATGGAAATGAGCATTTCATGAGGAAGTAATTAAAAAGACAGGAGGTTGGGAGGGCGTGGGCCGTAGGACACGTGGCCACCACGTGACTGTTATCACAGGGCCCACGTGTCGGCAGACCAAACAGGCTAAACAAGATTGGGGTCGGGAGCGCACCGCCTCCCAGATTAGCTTTTGTTCCTCCGGCGGTTGACCGGTTCCCGCCCTAAAGCTCTGCCCTTATCAGATAATGGAGGTTCTAATCACCCTGTCCTCCATGTAACCTCCATCATTGAAGTCGATTCCTCAGATATTACCACTATCAATGCCATTGGTAAGTATGACGCATTCATTTAAATTATTGGATACCAAGGTTATTGTTAGATATCGTTGGAAGTATTTCAGAACTTGAAGAAACCAAATGGGAGCATCTGTTACTGTCTATTTAAATTTAATTTGTAAAAAAAACATTACAATAAATAAAGAGAAGTCAACAAAGGAAATGTTAGTGCAATGATTAAGAGAAAAAATTTGTGGAAAACTGAAGATTAGTCACTAACTTATCACTAACTACTTAGTCAAAAAATGCCATGCATTGGAAGAGTAGAAACCTGACCCTCTTGTCAGGTTTGCGAAAGAATTTCTCCTTTATTTTAGGGGATGAACTCACTACAGCACTTGAAGGATATTGGGTTCAGTACGTCGTAGAGACTGTTCCTTGGGCAATGGTTGTTTATGAAGGTGATTTTGCCTACATCTCTCTCAACCGCCAGGTTTCCCTCCTAATTAAGGGCACACTGTAGATATTGGATGAGTCTCAGAAGGATCTACAGATCCCACAAGCTCCATCTCCAGATGTAAACAGATTAAATAAATTATCTGTCGCAGTTGAATTTGAAACAGGGACCTCCGGCACGGCAACTCAGCACTCTATCCCTGAGCTACGCCATTCCCTCATATGAAACATGATCCACACTCGAGCATTACGTATAAAATACTTTGCCAAACAAGGAATTTGATTTTGTTAATATTCGAACCAGATCGAAAACACTTGGAAACTCTTGAGACATGGAAACTCCGAGTAAAATAAAAGTGTTCTCAATAACGAATGAAGAATGACGAATTAATTATTCGATACTTTACTTTTGAACATCATCAAGATTGTTGCTCATTCGAATGTTCGACAGGATTACACTTTCCCTTTCGGAAATGAGTTGGGATTATGATTTTGCTAAAACATTTATCAATCCTAGAGTAATTGTTATAGATCGAAAATAAAAATGTGATTTTTCCATACACGATACTTTCCATCTGTATGTTTGTTTAATGTCATTTTATGCTGCTATGGCCGATCGGACATTGCTATAATGGCTTTGCATTTGTACGGTTGGCATAAGTCACTGATATTGCACTAGTTGGAACAAATGAAGATTTGGCATTGCCTCATCTTTTAGACACAGCCATTGCCAAATTACAAATCCAATAATTGATAAAATAATCAAAAGAAAGCGGACACCCTGATCAGATGGGGGAAGAATGTAATTCGATGGAGATGAGGGAAGATCGGGACGTTTACAGGCGTAGAGAGGAGGCAGTTAGGTAATTGAGTAAAAATCTCTCCCTCGGAGTGGAACCAATATATTTTAATTGGGTAATGCGGGGGGGGGGTCCTCTTATTCAGATTAAAGCATATAATTTAAGTGAGGCTATCGATTGTCCGCCGACTGTCCCGTTCTCGAACGACCCATCTAATTGCAATAGTAGTACACCTCGGGGAAGGGTTAATGGATTGTTTTGGTTCACTGCCTTCAGCTTCCTTAGGAACCCTTTTATCTTATCGAGAAATGTCTCTTCAGCTAGTATTCTTCCTAGTAATTAATTGTTTTATAATAGGAAACCCACCTGATCCTATCAGGGAAGTAATTGGTCTATTACCTATCTCTATATTATAATTGTTGTAGTATGTAATGTTGGAGACAATGTAAGACAGGTGACTTTGTGAGTAGCGGTTATGTATCTAGACGTAGTGATCCAGTTAATTAAGAAGTTTTGTTCAAAATTAACTTGTGTTTTGAATAAAGAATAACTTCAAATTATCTATTTCTGTCATTTATAACAATGGTTATTAACGGTTATTGTACACATTGATAATACATATATACATAAACTAACTCTTACTAACTCTTTGACAATATTCTGTATACTTAGTTATTAACGAAGGATACACAGTTGATGTTTATGTTAGGACTCCAACTTTTCAATGACCCTTACATATTTTCAGTAATCAATTATGTTTTGAAACAGATTATCATTTTCTTTCAAGTCAATTAATATTTGATTAGCTGTTATTTCCAGCATGATGTTTATTAATATCCATCCTTTCAATCCAAAATCCTTCGTAGATTCCTCAGTGCTCCTTACTTCGTTACGAATGAAGTCATCCATATTGACCTTTGTTACTGATTTGGCCCTATCCCGATTTCAGTCCATTCATGAAAAAGTTGTCCTTTGTTCTTCCTGACCGTTCCATGGTACTTCAACACTTACTAGACAATCGCTCTATGCTTCCAATTAATTACAAACGACTCATATACATGACTACTATCAGACCAATATGGACCTACGGAGTCGAGCTCTGGGGCTCCATTCAATTATCGAAATCCTCTTGTATCCAATCCTTACAATCCACATTCCTTCGTAAATTTTTCAGGTCTCCTTACTTTAATACGAATAAAGTCATCCTTATTGACCTTAATGTCACATTTGTTGCAGACTTGGCCCCAACCCGATATCAGTATTTTGATTACATACTTTAAACTCATCAAGTCCTGATAAAAGATGAAGGCCTCATAAACTTCTTAGTTGGATATGTTACTTGAGTACTACCAGAGCGTAAGTTCTGTCCTTACCATTATATCATGTCATTACGTATCATTATTTCTCATTACTTGTATTATTAAAATACAGTTGTAAATTTCAATAAATAGATAGAGTAATTTTACAAAATTGAAATTTATGTTAGCAGTAAATTTCTCCAGGCGATAATGTTGTTGTATATCGTCGCTGTCAAAACAATACCACCTATCAACAACTATTGGTGAAAATGAGCAACGGTAACGGGCGGATTAAGGTCAGCAACAAGGCAGAGTATGAGTTTTTTCTTCTCTTCAATCTTTTTACTAATAGTACCGGAGTTGTATAGATAAAAAATAGATTATAAATTGCCAAGTCTACAGTTTTTTTTCTCTCCTGTAAATTTCCCCTAAGTGTACTTAACCAGTATTGTTTTGACAGCGACGATATGTTACTGCCGGGTAGAGATAACCAAATAATATCAAATAAATAAGTCATACCATGAATTTTGATGTATTTGACCATTTTTACTATGGTATATGAATCATATATATATAAGCTGAATAAAAGAAAAGAGAGAGAGAGGAATTAGAGTAAAGAAGATAGGAAGGGAACTGGATTAGGAGGAAGGTAGAGCTAGTGTCCGTAAAATGAAATTCTACTTTTCTTTATAACATCAGATATTTTTTGTTTATGATTGTACAACTCAATGTTATGAGCTAAAAATTTTCCTCAACACTTTTCTTTCTTTGATTCCAATTTTTCTACCAGTCCTTTCTTATTCATAGTGATATATTCCGCAAGATACAGAACCATTGGCTGTATGGCAGTGCGATAATGCCTGAGTTTTGCATTCAAGGACATTGGCCTTTAGGTGTAAATGTCCAAGGTGAATTGGTACGCTATTTCCATTTTTAGCAAACATTTTATTTTAATTAGAATAAGAATATAAAAGTTGTTGTTTTTTTCTATAAATAAATTGCCATCAGGCAGTTACTGTTCCTGTAAAAATTACTTTAGTCAATCGCTAAAGAAGCGAGTAAAGTTCATTATTCTTAGGTAGGCTTTATCCATATAATACCAAAAGGAAAACGATCTACTTCTATTTAAACATCGGCCTGTTTAACTGTTTTATCCGGAGAGTGATTATAAAATTTTACAATATATTTTTAATTTGTTTTTAAGTTGTACATTGCATTATTTTTTTTCAAAACCCCTATAAATAAATATTTTCGAAATGCTTCTTATTATTCTTTTTCTTCTTGTGATGCCTTGTTCTACAATTTATTGCATTTGATGCTAATTAGCAATATCTACGATGGCGTTGTGGCACACCAACACATTGTGTTATACTTTCATTTACTTAAGTAACCCTCACTGTTAAAAATGGTAAATAGCAAGTGTCATTGACTTTGAGGTCTTGGTAAAAATACAATTTTATAGGTAATAATTCGGTACTTGAGTATATAACGCACGGCACTAGCAGGCCAATGTTCTGCGCATGCCCCAGCGGTTACATTTTATAACAGTTACATTTCTACCAGTTACCTTGGATAACCTTACATTTTTGACAGACATCATTGTTTGTTTACTAGTCTGTTCGAGCGTTGTTGTGTTTGTTGCTCAGTTGTTCTTTGTTATTAATACAAGATAATGTCGATATTTTGTTGTTTCGTGTTTGTTAGTTATACGACAATCCTTTTTTGGGATTTGGCAAGAACCGAGGAAGACACAGGGGGACAGCAAGACATCATTTGGATTCATATTTAGCAGAATTTATATGGCGACAGCATCAGATTGATGAAAATAGAGACTCTTTTCAATCCATGTTGAACTGTGTAGCAACCCATTTTCCACCGAAATGCGATTGATTGTTAAGTTTTAAAATAATTTATTGAATTTTATATATGTTCCATTATTTTACATCCTACACTTATTATTTATGATTAAATGTACTTATTATTTATTTATTATAATTATAGTTTTAAATAATTATTTTAATTTAAAATCGTTTATATATTCCATTATTTATTGAGATCTCATTATTATATTATTTACATTATATATTATATTATTATATATATTATTTATTTATATTATTATATATATTATTTATTTATATTATATATGTTATTGTTTTATAATATGTTATATATTAAATTATATTGTTATTACTTGGATTTATTTATTTCCAATATTATTACATTCCTATTTTGATTTGAATCTGAGATCGCCTCCCTTCGGATATTTTGAAGAGAAATGATTTGCCGCCCGGCGGCAAATCTTTTCTCTTCAAAATATCCGAAGGGAGGCGATCTCAGATGCAAATCAAAATATTTTAAAAGGTTATCCAAGGTAACTGGTAGAAATGTAACTGTTATAAAATGTAACCGCTGGGACATGCGCAGAACATTTGCCTGCTAGTGCCGTGCGTTATATACTCAAGTACCAATAATTCAATTAATAACCGTAACCAAACTTATTATTATTAAGTAGAACCTTGCCCATCTTCGAAAATGGATGAGAAGTTTAGGTGGGTTCAAAACTTTGGCTACCTGAGGCTTCCAAAATCTTGATCCACAGCTAAGATCGATTGTTCGATCGTGTATCGATTACCGAACACAAAAGTGCCGTGTTCAGAAATCGATAGTAAATTCGAAAATCGATCTTCAGGAGTAACTCGAACCTACGTAAATTGGTGACTTGACGCTGCAAATGGCTAGGAGAATACGGGAATTGGAAAAAATGGTGAGAATTGTGAAAAAATACTACTAAAAAATATAGAAAGAAAAAATACTCCTAATCATTCAATTCTTCTTAATGCCTATACAAGGTGTGATAGTAAAGATATGTATTTCGTTCTATCGTTTAACATTAATCTTTGTTACTTCTAAAACAAACAGCACACAACTTACTTTACCAGTACCTAATGAAATTATAAAATATTTAGCTAAAGTTAGAAAAACTTTAACGTAGTAAGTAAAATTTCATAATATGTTTAAAAAAATAAATAAATTTAATTGAACTATCTAATGGTTCTCACCTTTTTGGTTACTGAATCAATGAGCCTGACAAAAATCTCCTGCTCTTGCCGTACACCTGAAAAACAATTTAAGATTATAATAATTATTTAATTACATCTAAAACTTAACAATCTACTATCTAATTAACCCTAATATATAGTTGAGCGCGATCTCGGGGAAATCACCTACCTGCAGAACCATTGGATTGGAGTATCTGGTATTACATACAATTTTCTTTATGGGCTAAAGTAGTAAGATTTTTTTTTCTGTTAGTAATATTATTCCTTTACCGCTACTAAATAAGGAACATATCTAAATCCAAAAAAGTTATCGACAGAATTTAATGTTAGCGAGGAGATAGTTAGGAGATAGAGATAGCAGTTAGACCGCTTCTAGTCTAGCCTCAGCTTCCATTAGCCCTGAAGATGACCCACAAAGTGGGTCAAAACGTCGGCACAAAATAAAATAAGTACCGACTTATTTAGTGTTTAATTTGACTGCACCCCCAACTATTTCCTTCCTTAGACAGAATTTAATGTTTCAGAGCGAAACAAAAGAATATTAAAATTAAATTTCTTATTGTTAATTTGTTTCGATTTTTGTTTTAATTAAAATTTTATTTTCCAAATAAATCGAGTTATAGAATTTTAGCAAGGCATTGATTGTAGCACATTTCAGTTATGGTATATAATTATTTTAAATGTTTTGTACAATTTCCCATGAACGCTATTATTTTTTCTCTGACTTATTTTTTAATCCATTCGCTAAAACTTTCACCAAAATGTTTGTTAAGATACTGCAATGAAGTAATCAACAGTTAAAATAAAGTAAGGAATGAACTGTCATTGGATGCCTCAGACATTATTACATTTCGACACTGGCCCTACTTTACTATTACTATAAATAATAAAGATTTAAGCAAGAGTTAAAAAATTAATAATGATAAAATTAGCGTAAATGTTTTCATAATGTTATGTTTAAATTTACTTTTTTTTTTTGCACATTTGTTATTCTAGATTGAACCAGTCTTCACGGTATGCATGAAAATACGATTCAATCAGTATATAACATAAAAATTACCACCCATATAAAAAAACTATATATGGGATTCCTTATGGATATGTATACTTTATGTTCATGAGACATTGATTCCTTGTACACTTGTTCATATGATTTGTTGATAAAATATCAAATCAAAATAAAAAATGTTAAAATTATTTCTTTTATAGAAAAAAAAAGCTTATACCACTACAAAGGTTTTGGGTAAGGGACAATATTTTTTCTGTTGTTGAGCAAGAAGGACCACTATATTGCCTGTGGACTATCTAGACCACTCTTATTGCCAGGGTTTTCCTTCAATTAAAGGCAGACCTCAGGAGGATCTCCAGACCCCACAAGGTTCATCACCGAATCAATAAATTATCTTCCACAACTCGGTTCAAATCCGGAATCTTGGGCACGGCAACTCAGTACTCGACCACTGAGCTATCCCGCTCCCCGTTTTTCTTAAATAAAACTTCTACAATACTAAGGATTGGCGAACCCGAAGGCTCGATGGCAATCTCCAATCTCTGCTTACAAACTTCTGACCACGGACTACTACCTAAACCCAAATCCACCAGATCACTCTTAACGCAATCTTCCCACCTACACCGCGGTCTACCCCACAGGCGTTCCCAGTCGGCACCTATATATAGCGCTAATTAATTAATCAGAATTCGTTCGTTACTAAGCCAAATCACTTTACATGGCCATCTCAATCTTCGTGATACTATCACTTGAGTAATATTAACCGGGTGCAAGAGTATTTCTGCTATATTACTATATACTGCTATACACGCTAAGTATTTCTGATGCTTCGAAATTCAGCGTTGTGTAATACCCAATTCTCCAGTGGTCTCATCATTTTTTCTTTTGTTTAATAGTCATTACAAATACTCCTAATTTCTATGGAGGAATTTATAAAAATTCGAGTGAAAAAAAAATTAAACTGAATTGAATCTTTTTATTGTTCATGGCTGATCCTTTGTTTGGGAAGCGTATCTTGCAGCAATCATGACCCTTTCCTGCAAAAACAAAAGGGGGACATACCAATAGGTATGTGTTTCCTTCGGACTGGGAGCAACCGTACTATAAAACTTGGCAGTTTAGAAAGACTTGGAGTTAATTGAATGATGAATATTTCCATGTTAGGATCGGGGCTTGAAAAATAAAGGCAGCCATTGTGTGTAAGAGACAATGCCTCTGTAGGGGGCCCCGGTGCACTAAACTATTTATTGTGTTAAGGCATCCTTAGCTCCCTCCTCAATCATTCAAAGCTTCCTTTTCACACCGCACTGTCACCGAATTTACTCTAGACTTTTTCAGTATCTCTCCAACTTCTTCCGGCATATTTTTCCTACTGCTATATATATTATTTTATGACGTACTTTTAATATAACAGAGTATATTCATTTCGCTTTAATTTATTTACATTAATTTTAAGATAGAAGCATTCCCTTTGCAGTGACTGAAAGATTTACCATAGATAGAAATCATATGGAAGTTGATAAAATTTCAACTGATAGGAAAACATCCATCCGAGCTTATCTCGTGAGCTTTTCTAAACATTTGTCGAAACAAGCTTTCAAATGCTTTTTATATAATTTGGCCATTGGCCATTGTGCTTATCCAGTCACTTAATTAAATGTTCATTTGATATATTCTATATATATTTTATTTATTTAAATTCATTGTATATTTTTATTTACACTTTAACGTTCAGATTGCCACCCACTAACACTTCACCATATATCATTGCCCAAAATAATTAAGACAAAATTCTTAGGCCTTACAATGGAAAGAACATTGACATGGAAATCACACAAATAACTTGAAGAAAAGGTTGAATCACCACTCTCACTCAATCCTCAGACGACAATTTTCCCATAAAAATAAATTATCACTAACTGACAAAATTATTAACTGAAATGGACATACGCCACATGGCACTCATGTGAAAAAATCTCAATTACAGACCATTCAAATCTTTATGTCGATATTCCATCATTATATTTGTTATTACAATAATATATCATATACGTCAGGCTTAAAATAAATACTTATTATTTTAAAGTAAAATCAATACTTTAAAAACATTCAAATCATAGCCTTAAAAGAGATAAACTTTTTTGAACTTAATTAGTCGTTGTGCTTTACATCTGTGTATTCAATAAAATTTTAATGTATTTACTACATGAGGCTTTTGGGCTCAATAAGGGATGATTCCGAAATAAAAAAAAAATTGAATGTTTCACATTGTTCCCTGGTTTGGTCATGCAGTTTTATGAGGCCGAAACATTAGGTTCGAAACAAACAGACAATTTAAATTAATGTCAATTACCTTGAACAATTATAAAGAGTACATTGCTACATCGGACTGTTTTATTCAAAGAATTGTATCTAAATGGTATCCGATTCCCGAAGGTGATCAATGCTGGGAAGAGGTGGAGGATATGGATTTAGAACGGTCCTCCAGGGATGCATGGATTATGTTGAAAACCAACCTGGGACCATTAGCAGACCTTTCGGATCGATCCAAGATTGCTGAGACCAAATGACCGAGATTACGGCCTTAAATATCTGCCCGGGACCAAGGATTACCCCCTTCCTAAGGGTTGAATTATTAATATCCCATTAACCACAGGCCGGCCCTCTCGATAGCGACAACCGCCTCATTTTACTACGGTACCTTATTCATGGAATTCAGGATGTACCTCAGAGCATTAACCAATGTAAAACTTGATTGGTCAGGAATAACCTTTTAAAATGGTTGTCTGAAATACAAGGGGAATTTCGCTTAACATACCTAGTAAGTAGAGTCACAGATCATTGGAACTCAATAAATATCTTAAAACTAATAGAGTATACCTAATCTGTCATAAATTATTTTATTGTATGTAAACGTGAATAAATTGTTTAATTAATTTTTTTTTACAAAATGAGTTTCATGTAAGGACATGACCCCTAAGGAGGGTAGCGGATGTTATTTTTGATTTTTTTTTAAATTTTGTAATGCTAAGTCAGGCATTAGATTGATTTTTTTTCATAACCCCCTGATTAATTGTTTTGGATAACAGAATGGATGAACGAGAGGATTTCCTGTACTGCACTTGCTGCATTGTAAGAGAGGGATGAGGATGGGAATATGCTGGAATTCAATTGATTCCAGTTTTTTTAGTAAGTGTTTGTTTTTTATTGGGTTAGTTTGGTGTATTTGTCAGACATGCCTGAGTGTCAATACATGCTTTTGTCTTCTCTGAGGCCAGCCTTTCGAGTGTGCTGAAAGTGGGTTCGTGCAGTGTTGACTACCAAAGAATTTGATCCGCCTTGTTGTGAAGTCTGTATGGTTTGAAAAGGAGTAATTGCTTATATTATAAATCCATTTCAAGTCAGAAATTAATGGCAGGATTCTACTTCTCTCAATACAATTAACTCTGTGTGCACAGAATTCGACTTAACCACTAGGACACCACACTTAACCACACTGGGACTGCAGATATATTGTTTGGTTTTGTATAGTCTTTTGTATGAGTACATGCCAGAATAATTATCCCTCTTCCCCCTCAAAAAATTATTCATTAGAGATTTTGTACGCTACATTAGTTATAAGGAGTAAATGTTTAACGATGATTTAATCCATAGAATCAATGTTTGCTAACGAATAGGTTCTCTTATATTATATTTCTCAGTCTTTATTGTTCATTAAATCTATTCTTTCTTAAATTTGTTTTTTTAATTATTACATTAGACAGTAGTATTCCTATTAAATTTAATTAATTTAAATTTAAATATTTAAAGTAATTACAATGTCTTACCATTGGCGTATAGGAGCTGTAGCCTGTATTGTATCCCGTTGTTTGTTTGTTGCATTTCATTTTCCTGAAAAAAAAAATTATGTAGTTCAATGATCAGCAATTTTTTGGATATTTAAATAATAAACATATTTTTTAAATGACAATTTAAAATTCTTATGAATGATTTATCTATTATAATGGTGCTAGATGGTCAATAGTTTCTGAGTAATTCATCTTTAAATTTCTCATATTAACTCATTAAATACTTTTTTAAAATATTAAATAGTCTTTATAAAAACTTATGTAAATTATTTTTTATTAAATATAACGTTCTGATGTCAATGCGTGCCAACGTCTTCTCACTTAACTAATATTTTAAATTCTAACAAAAAATTGTAAACAGAATAATTTGGATTTTTACATGTCATTACAATAAATTTATAAATTACAAGAAATATTTTAAATGTCCGTATATTTTTGAATTAGTATTATAAATCAAAATAATTCACGTTATTGCGTAGATTTTTAAATATAGGTAGGTAGGTTTATAAATATATTTTTCGAAAAAGTAATTAACTGCATTAACCGAAATATTCATTACTTATTGCTAGTTCTTACGTTACACTAAATCGTCATATAGGAGATTTGTTTATAGGAGATGGGTATTAATGCTCATCTCAGAGAAGACGGGTTTTACCGTAATCATTTGCAAGCCATTATTATAACCTGAAAATTAAACTCACTACTCTTGGCTGTTAATTCAAGGGCGATTATTAATGTACAATTCCCTGGGCGGTTGTCTGTTCGAAACAGAACTGTGATATTCATGTATGAACTGACACAGGTATGTTACTCGTAATGTTCCAAAGCTAACAGATAATGTATCTTCTGACCTGTGTACGTATACAGCAACATCTTGTCTTTAGAAGTGTTTAATAATAATAGCTAGATTATTTCCAATATAGCTTATGTTCTAAAGTTATAATAAATAAATTAATAAAGTTATAATAAAAGTTGTAATTATTAGCTTCGCCTGTATCTGTGTACATATATAAGTATGTAACGGAATCTTTGAACTCGATTTTCTGCAACTTCATAACATCGGATTATATTGAAACTTTGCACACTTATGACTAATGATCGTATAATAATGTATTAAGTTTGTCACATTATCCTGAACACGATCTTCAGGATTAACGATTTTTCATATCCGAAGACACGGGAGTTTCTAGTGCCAAGTACTGAGACGTGTACTGAGGCATACGTGGCTTACTCTTTGAGAAAAGCATAAGACTACTGGCTGGATCAAGTGTTTGGAGTTTCTTATATTTAGCAATGAAAAAATATAGTCTGAAAAACTATAAAACACCCATAAATAAAAACTAAACAAATAAGTAACAAACGAGCTGTTACTTTTAAAAGTGTTATATGTCCATTCGGATAATAAAAAATGTTTATTCTTATTTCATAATAAGATTTAAAAGGTGTATATGGTTTAAAGCATCACTCTTTGCTAAGTGCTATGTGATAAAAACATTAGCCCGCTTGCCCATATTTTTGAAGTAATTTGGTAGGAAACCTGAAGATGTCGTGAAATTGAAAAAATGGAGTACTTTCAAAAATAACAACTCAAATAATTTTCAATAAGTTTGAGAATAGAGTGATGAATAAAAAAAAGCATTTTATCGTAAAAAAATAGCGGGTGCTTTTTAAGTTATTTTCGTAATTACTGCGCTTTTACCTATATCAGTCATTAAAATATTAAAACAATTAACACCAAGCATCCCACGCTTTTTTATGATAAAATGAATTCTTTCATTCATCACTGTATTTTTGTTTTAAACTTATTGAAACCTTGTTGCTAATTTTTAGTTATGTTTCATATTAAACCGAGTTGTTTAGTTTTTTCTAAATATATTTTTTATTATTGCATACATCAAAATGGGTCTATATAATATTCAAGAATTACAGATAAAGAAAACTTTAAAAAACTTAAAAAAAAAAAAATGCAACCACCAGGAAATTTAGAACTGAGGGCAAAACTAATTGAATTTTTAGGAACAGCGGAAACCAGACAAGGTTTTTTAAAAGCAGAATCGTTTAGAGAGATCTGTCAGTTATATTTATTCCTCGCAAAATATAAAGACCACAGATCACACCCAGGAAATTTATTTTATTCATAAAAAACTTACTAAAAGAGCAGTCCAGATGTAAGTGGTTTTGTTGGCTTTTGCTGAGTTATGCAGATGAAGCGTTTGAATCTGGATTTTCGAGATTAATATGAACGATTCATTAAATTCGAATCGATACAGATCCATGTATCTTCCTAGTGAAAAAATACCGTTGTAATAATCAAATTATGGTGTATTCTTCTTTATTTATTTATTTTCCTACTTGGATCTTATAATTATCTCGCATGTTATATTAATTAAGTCTAAGGGTGGCCAAAACTACGGCACAGTAAAATATATTGATTCTTGTTCTATTAAATTAAGCAACAAAATTGGGAAAACGCCTTATCCGAAAAACAAATTGTACACGAATTTTTCATTAATCCCACATATAATGAGAAAAGTCGGATAGCTAATAAAACATAGACATATAGATGATTGTTAGGACACGGAAAACTGTTTTTTAAAAATGTTTTTAATTATTGTCTTCGAAAAACATAATCCCCATCAAAAGTGTCGCAACACTTTGAAATATTTATTTTAAATATTTGTCTTTATTATGAAAAGACAGACATTTTGGAAAATTCAAATATTTCAAAGTGTTTCGATACTTTTGACGGGGAGTGTATTTTCATTTTCTCTACGTACTGTACGACCTCGCTCTACATCATATATGTAATTTATATGTATTACATGCATATAAATATCAATCTTTACTGCACAATAAATATTCTTTAACCGTTACCACTGTTGACTTCACATTTTTTTTTCTTAACGCTTATAGATTTTTAGTTTACGATCAATTATGAAAATATTTTTAATAAATATATTTGCTTTTCATGACAAAATTACAGTTTTAGTGCCTGACTATTAGTAGCTATAGCAATGTATTTAATTTTATATTGATTGTCATTTTCTGAACGTTTAATCAAAATGTCACTTTTTTATAATACAATTTATGAAACATTTATCTGTTAATAGTGCTTAGTCTTATAAAATTGTTTAAATGTAATACATCAGTACTGCGGGTAAAAGACCCATTTTTTTATTTGTTCAAGAAAGTCAATTTATCATAACTAACTTTGAATTTTTAAAATTGGTTTCTTCATTACTTATAGGAACAGCTTAAAGAAAATTGTTCACGTTGTTATTGGCCTTGACTACTAATTGGAAGTATAGCTAATTAAATAAATGCTGGTAGAAAAAAAAAGTAAACCGATAATAAAATTATAAGTATCTTACGTTATTAAATTAATCAATTCAAATATCCCAGAAGAGTAATAGGTGAAATACAGAGCCTATACATGTGTGAATGTATTTCTTTCGTCATTGGAAGATAAAACAAAAACAAAAAATTAGCCTCTGTCAGCCATCCATCAACCGCACGTGTACAAAAAATTCTGTTGAACAGAATCATGACTAATTGGGAACGTTAGCAAAAATACGGCGCGTGTAATCAAAAATAATATCGTTTTAGCTCGGGAAAAAAAATGACAAAAAAAAAGGCTGAGATATTTGAATGACCCGGGAGTCTCTCGTTACTGGGATGTGATAATTGGCAGGCTATTTATCAAGGAGGGAGTGTCTAGGGGTGGGTGTTGATGTTTTATTTCAATGAGTCGGCTTACCAGTCCGAGCCAATTATGGTTATCTTATTAGTTGATACTTCAATTTCAAATCGAATTATACATATTTCTTAATGAATTACAACCTACTAGGCCCAGGATTTTAAGGGAGTAAAAATCCTTAGTTATGACTTATTTCGGAAGGGACGTAAAATGGAGGCCCCTAGCCTGTGTGGTGTCAAGTACTTGCTAATGATCCCAGCCTAATTATACTTGAATAGGCAAAATTAATGACTTCGAGTACAGCTTCGTCCAATTAGCCATAGCAAAATAAAGTGGCGTTACAATAAACAAACCAATTGAGTACCAGTTCCTTCGGTTTGGGCCCACAAATGAAAGAAATACATTAAAAACAACTTCCAACAGCTCTAATACGATAGTAGAGGACCCAAGTTTCATCTGTAGTCACAAACCGGCGCAAAAAATCTTGTTGGTTGCGCTGAAAACGGGCCAGATTTGTTCGGACATTTCCAATCTGGTACGTTTATGATCCAATATCAAGAGACACGGCACCCATCTTGCGGATAATTTTTTCATTCCCAATTCTTCGGTTAAAATGTGATATACCCGTTCAGATGAAATCCCTACAGCTTCAGCAATCTCTCGCACTTTCAGTCGACGATCCTCCAATACTTTTTAATGCAAATTTGCGATAAATTCTCGGCCCTTAGCACTTTTTGGCCGCCCACTACGCGGATCATCGTCTAAGCTCTCCCGGCCAAATTTAAACTCGCTGGTCCACTTGGCAACAGTTGAATATGAAGGAGCAGAGCCCCCCCCCCCCAGTGTTATCTGAAAGTCGGTATGAATTTCCTTTGCTTTCATACCTTTTTTTACGAAGTACTTAATCACTGTTCGAATCTCAGTTTTTTCCATTGTCACAAATCACTACGCAAAAAACAACAACAAAGAGTCGTCACTACCACTCACGCCACGTGTTCACTTACAAAGGATGTGTCATTATTGCGAGGGAACCTCGTTGCGCTAGCACTAACATGTAGCCACCCTCATTATATTTCTTTCAACGCTTGACAAAATTGTTTTTGTTTACCTTTTAATTGTTGTTCAACGGTTTTTTTTTTCGCTTCAAATCAACATATTCGAGAAATAAAATTTTACTTCAATTTTCATATCGCCTAGTTTGTTTTTCAAACCACCTGACATATCCTCATTCCTCGTTCAGGAAATATCGGGGTCAGAACCGAACTAATTCCATGGGGAATAAGGCGGTCAAATGTCGTGTTAGCCTAAATTATTTGGTTGTTTTTAGTTTATTTTTATTTATTTCCTTGGGTTCTTTTTTCTTTTTCTTCTTCTTCTTTTACTTTCTCTTATACCATTTCTAGCGTCGAGGACCCTGGAGGCTATTTTGTTTACTTAGAATAGATTTTCTACCATTTGGGCTATTATTCAAGCGATGGAGGGTAACTTTGGGGCAACTAGACTGGGTTTCCCCCAACCTAAAGGATCAGTGCGGGTTAATATCTCATTTTCAGAAAATTGTGTACATAGATATCTCTACCATTAGTATTTTTATATAAGCGTACGTAAGTAAACATATCTTTTTTCTGAAAAGTTAAACATCACAAGATCACTTGAGTACTACTTCTTTCATTCAATTTGAAATCTGGCAAACCCTCATCCACATTCCTCTCTTAAAATGCACCTGGTGCAGTAAAATAGATCCCGTCAATCCTATTTAGTCTTGATAAATAAGCCAGTTTCATATAAATAAATAAGCTATTGGTAATGGTAATAATTATAAGGTGAGCAATTAATACCTTGAATTGTGGTTAGAGTCAATAAATCGCTAGGCGGTGATCTGCATGGATATTAACAAAGCCCGCGATAGAGCAGATAGATAGCAGAGCATCAAGTGGCCATTATCGCTAATCGGATTAGATATAGTTGCTGGTCAGTTGCATTAGCTGTTATCTCCACCAAGCATTAAATTAGTATACCCTTCGGTTTACACTCGCTTTGCATCAAGATAATAACTTCTGACGCGCCTATCGTTTCTCTTCGCCCGTATATTTCTTTTTTTAATGATTGCTATCTCGTATGTCATATTTTTTTTCGTGACTGTCTGTCGGTTTTGCGTATTCGACTTATCAGGAGAGATCAACAAATATCTGAATCATAGTAGCTTCTGTGTTTTTGAGGCTTGGGTATAGTTTATTCCTATATATTTTTTATACTTTTTTTAAATCAAAATCCTGACAAAATATTTTTTACACCCTTCCAAAAATAATAGAACGAATTGATGAAAGCATAAAGGGCATTAAACAAGATGATTTGAAAGTAACTGACTATGAGTATGGTTTATAATTTTTCCGGGTGGAGGTCAGAGAAATAATTACTTTATTCCAGTCAGATAAATCTTGTTAAAACATTAACGAAGGATTAAAAAATACGTTTCGACAAATTCATTTGTCATTTTCAATTCTTGTTCTTCATAACATCATTTAAAATTCATAAGTAAAAACATCACTTGAGGTCAAAAAGGATTTAAAATCAATTTTACAATAAAGTCCTGGAAGTTAACCTACTTCCAGGACTTTATTGTAAAATTGATTTTAAATCCTTTTTGACCTCAAGTGATGTTTTTACTTATGAATTTTAAATGATGTTACGAAGAACAAGAATTGAAAATGACAAATGAATTTGTCGAAACGTATTTTTTAATCCTTCGTTAATGTTTTAACAAGATTTATCTGACTGGAATAAAGGTTTTTACTCATTAGTGAATTATATTATTTCAAAAGATAGTCCAGTATATAAGAAAAAAGCTTATAAAGAAAAAGAAATAATTACTTAAATAGAAGTAAACTATCAATTAGAAACCGAGGTTCAGCCTTCTTCAGGGCCGATTAGATAACATACAACTTTAAATGAAATAATTGGAATAGAAAAAATATATAAAAAATAAATTAATATGTAGAAAT
The DNA here is from genome assembly GCA_964056705.1 of Troilus luridus. Taxonomy (NCBI): domain Eukaryota; kingdom Metazoa; phylum Arthropoda; class Insecta; order Hemiptera; family Pentatomidae; genus Troilus; species Troilus luridus. The sequence goes on from OZ057414.1 coordinate 56,758,564, forward strand.
GAAACTATTGAAATAAACCAGATAAACAAATGGGAATAATTTAAATAATAAAATAAGTTAGAATAATTATTAACTAAAACAATGGGATATCAGTTGCTAGTAATGATGACGATAAACCATGTAAGTAATTTTTTATTTTATTTATTCATTGAAATTAACAACTGTTATTACAGCAATACAACAAGTAAAAGACCGGAATAATACATAGTGACATATCACTTTATCCATAGATAAAGGCAAGCAGGAGAGAAACTACAAGTAGTGCTCAAATATAAAATTCAACTAAGAAGATTTCGAGGCCGATTTTCAGACGCCTCAGAGGATTATCAGGAATTGAAACGAATGGGTTTGAGTGGGAATAAAGTTTGACATGAAAAGATTGATATCAGATTCAGGCCAAATCAGTAACAAATGGGACTAGTAAATTTAAAAGAAAAGAATAATAAGTTAGTAAACGAATCAGAATAGTCAAATAAGTAATATTTGAAATGAAACAATGATAAAAAACTACATATATTTATTATTTATATTCAAGGAATTATTTCTTTGATCTCGACCCGGACCATTTTGTTTCCCATATGCACTGGGCCAAAAAAATCCCCATTTAGTTTGTGTTGAAATGTTCAAACTTATTACTTTTCTGTATAGTCACATTCTTCAATTATTTATTTATTACTAATATTTACTTGAGCAGTAGATCAGAATATGACCGAAAACAAGTTCGATTTCTAACTATTTTGAAAATTATAGAGACTGGGTGAGTTCCAAGAGGTTCTGCAAACCTCACAGGATCCGTCTATGGTTGTTAACAGATTAAATAATTAAACTGTCACAACCAGATTTGAACCCGAGACCTACATCAACCCAGCACTCTACACATTGCACTACCCCGCTCCTTAAGGTGATCCCCTGACATCCCTAAAAAATCCAAATGGATTATGGAAGTTATATTTTATTGAACATATTTTTTTAAATATATTTTTAAAGTATAGCTTATATCAGAATTTTTTTTAGTTTGTGTGAGATGAAAACCTCTAGCTTCCTAACATTCTCTAGACGAGAGACATGATCTAAATAGATTTGTAGTACGAGTGATAATTGAGCTGGTTGGGAGGCAGAGATATCACTACCATCCTCGCAGCACTCAGCCTCTACACTTCCTCCTTCCGGCAAACAATTTAGTCCGCCAAGTTCTCCCCTCTTTAGATTAAAATCTGACATTCTTTCTCTTTATTGTCACCGGCTTCACCCCCTACATCGGATCCTCCCAGCCTTTTCAGTCCCCAGGATCTTCATTCAATTCAAATTTACTCCTATACAATCCTGGAATAAAACATTGACGATTTCGATATATCGAAGTACTGATCACTTGAAGAAATTAGTTTTGATGATTATTGAAAATAACTCATTCTTCAATTAGGTCATGTTAAATTGTATACAAGATATTATTCACAAATAATCTCACAATCTAGACGTATTAGAATAACATTATAAGTCTGTTTGTTTATTCATTTAATTCCATTTTATGCTGCAATGGCTTATCGGGTGATGCTACAGAGGGATTCCTAAGTTTTGAATATCCATGTATAGTTAGGATTAGGATCTTTAATGAGTAACTGGCATCATGCAGGCTCGGGCCGCATTTTACGTTCCTTCCGAAGGACGGCATAACCTAGTACTTTTAAATCCTAAAACCACTACCTGGCTGTGAACCCGCGATCTTGGGCATACTAGGCAAAATATAAATATAATAATGTAATATATATTATATTGATATGTAGATCCTATTAATATGACTGTGGGATAAAAAGACAAAAACGTGTGAGAACTGAAGAGAATTATCTTATGGAAATGGTGTAGATGGCTGTCAGGCTTATCGGCAAGTACGTGCTAGTCACTCTCATTAAACCTTTCGTGCCCGATGTCAGTTGCCCCATCACATGTCGCACATCCATTAAAAAACATAACTACATTTATTTTTACTACAGGCTCCTAGTTAAGATATTAGAGAACTATGATAAATAGTCGTCAGGCCTTTACAATCATGTTAATGTGTTGAATCAAAATAATCTATCTATACTTTTTTTTCTCCCTAAGGGTTTCCTCAGGTTGAGGTTTCCTTCAACCAAAAATTTCCTCTAATTCATGTTTCCACTTTTTTCTGTCTTGTATATCTTCCTCCCTCAGACCATGGGCGTGCATAATTTCCTCAATGCCTTCTACCATCTTTTTCGAGGTCTTCCTTGCCGTTTCCTCCCTACGGCACTCGAATTGAGAATTAAGTATGGCAATCTTTCTTCCTTCATTCTTCTAAGATGGTCATGCCATTCCTATCTTTTTTTCTCTATATTTTAGAGGACGTTTTGTTGAATTAGCATCCGTTCTCTAATTTTAGCACTAGTCCTTCTTTCTAGTCTGGATACCCTGGCAGCTCTCCTACAATAGTCCATCTCAGTAGCAAGTAGCTTTTTTCCTAGAGCAGCGCTTATCGTCCATGTCTCTGCTCCATATAACAATATGCTTTCAATTACGGACTTGTATATGAGCTTCTTGGTATCTTTCGTCGTATTGTTGACCAAAAGGACCGAGTTAAGCATAGCAATAGCTTTGCAGGTTGTAATTATCCTTTGTTTTATCTCTTTTGCTGATGTTCCATTCTTTTCCATTACAGATCCCAAATATTTAAAATTATCCACTCATTTTATGACATTTCCTTCAACGAGTTCCTCCTGATCATATATGGTCATATATTTTTAGTTCTTAGGATCTTATTTTCTATATTTTTAAGTTTGTTCATGTTCAAGCAGCTATATATATTCTATTACTTTACTTCTCTCATTATTAATTCATTATTTTCTCTTTTTACATATTTTAACAGTATTATCATTTCTATACTATTAATATTCTTATCTGTTTTTTGTTTTATCTTGCATGTCTTTAACTATCTGGAACATTTCATAGCTTTTTACCTAATCTACCTGCTAAAATTAATTGCACACAGCATCTTCTCCTCTTATACTGGGATCTTCTCTCCTACCTGATGTGTCCTGACCTCCTGTCACGTCAACACCCAATCCTTACCTGCCCATTTTGACGAATTCCTTCAATATTTTACCCAAAACTTTTATCATACCATTGGAATTTCCGAAACATGGCTAAAACCCCACATCCCCTCCTCTGCAATATCCTTACCAGACTATTCATTCCTCCGCCACGACCGGGTAGACCGGACTGGTGGAGGAGTAGGTCTTTACGTACACAACTCCCTAAAATCACGTATCCTTGATTCCTCACCCGCAACCGGTTATCCTCACACAGAATTCCTCCTGGTTGAAATCTCTTTTAACCCAAACCCTCTCCTGTATGTCGTAGTATATCGCCCTCCTTTGGCCCCTCTTGATTCAATTTTTGAATCTACCCTTTACGACTACATTCCTCTCTATAACCACATTATCTCCGGTGATTTTAATACCAATCTCCTTGTCCAATCTTACGATCAACTATACCTGGAAAATCTCTTTTACTCTCTACACCTTTCCATTGTCCCATTTTCTCCCACCCATCACACCTTTCAATCCGACACCTGGTTAGACCTGTTTGTCATTGATTCACGGCAGAACCTCCTTTCTTCCTCTCAGTTACCCATTCCATTTCTGTCCTCTCATGATCTCATCCATATTTCATACAATATCCAAACTCCTGTTATATTACCTAAAACCCATAGTCCATTCTATTAATAAATCCTCTAACCCTGTCTCACTCAAAGACTACCGCCCAATCTCAATCCTCTCCAACCTTTCCAAGCCTCTAGAAAGAATAGTCCAGTCACAAATGTCAAATTTCCTCGAACAGTCCAACCTCCTTGACCCACTTCAATCTGGTTTCCGTCCCGGTTTCTCCACACAATCGGCACTTACCAAAATCACCAATGACATACATACCGCTGTGGACGACAAAAAACTAACTGTGCTTATCCTTCTTGATTTTACTAAAGCTTTTGATTCCTTGGACCATTCTATCCTTTTTAGCAAACTCAAATCAATGTCCTTTTCTAACAGTTCTATCCGATGGTTCCAATCCTTCCTCTCTGATAGATCTCAAGCAGTTTCTATACCTAATCATCCCCTTTCCTCTTTCCTCAGGCGTGGCACAGGGCTCAAGTATCTCTCCTCTTCTTTTCAACTGCTATATCAATGATCTCCCTAAATCTGTTCACCACTGTTCCCATCATCTATATGCTGACGATTTCCAAATATATCTGTCCTTTCCCCCTTCCGAGCTATTTTTTGCGTTCGCTAGTATTCAGGAAGACCTGGATAGGATCTATGCCTGGGCAAAGCTGAACAAACTGGAATTGAACGCATTGAAAACTCAGGCCATTGTTTTAGGTTCCAATTCCCTCCTTACATCCATCCACACCCTCCCAACATTACTCCTAAACGATAATCCTATCACGATTACCTCCTCGGTGAAAAACCTAGGCATCACCATCGACCAAAACCTTTCCTGGAAATCCCACATCGCCCAAATATCCTGACGGACAATTAGTTCCCTAAAGTTGTTCCATCGTTCTCGTCATCTCCTTACACAATCTTCCCGTAAGCTTCTCGTATCTTCTCTCATCTTCCCCCACTTTGACTATTGTAGCGTGGTATATGGAGGCCTCTCTAAAATGCTTGAAGACAGATTAAAGAGAATAATGAACTGCTCTCTAAGATTTGTGCTTGGTACTCCGAAGCGATCACGCGTCTCCCACCTCTATGATGGGTTAAAGTGGCTCTCCCCTCCCTTCCGAAGACAATATTTCCTCTGTTCATTCTTATACCAATCCATTCACTCTCAACACCCTTCATATATCTACAGTCTCCTCCAATTCAAATCATCAGTTCAACACCATAAAACAAGATCCCGCCTTTCTGATCTCTATATACGTTCACACAGAACTAAAGCATTCGAACGTTCCTTTCTCGCCCGCTCCACCACAATGTGGAACTCAATCCCTCCTAATATCCGTCATACTCCCTCTCTATCATTATTCAAATCCTTGCTGTATCAACATCTATTAGCTTCCCAAAAGGATAGTCTCTAGGTAGGTTAGTCATTTGCTTAGAATACAATGTATTTAATAACTCATTGTTATCTAGTTCTTTTAATTCTGCTCTTTGAAAAGCTGTACATCATGTAAACAAATTATTGAATGCTAGCTCATGCATTCAATTTCAAAAGCTATGGATTTATCTATTCTCTGTAATTGCTTAATATCCTGTCAAGATCTGTGATCTCTATTTATTTACTTACTATTATTTTTGTTTATATATTTCTTTTTAAATTGTTTTCTGTCATGTTTTCACGCTTTATGATTTGTAACATTTAGCCTTCTGGCCAGATAAATATTATGTTTTTTATTCCTGTTCATATCTGTTATTCTAAAGGGACTTTGTCCCAGAATAAAGTTACTTTTCTATTCTATTTTATATTCAGTTTTTCCGGAGTTTATTTTAAGGCCCCAACTATCATATGTCTCCCACAGTTTACGTCATGGTCCTGAGCGACAATTTCCTGATCATCCACGAACAGTACATTATGTAGATGGCTGTTTCCTATTCTTACTCCTATTTGCTTACATTTTTTATGCCATTCTTTTAAAGCCGTTGAAATGTAGATTTTAAATAGGGAAGGTGACATACAGGAGCCTTTACTAGTCGAAAATTCTGGTGACAAATTCCTACCAATTTTAATTTGACACTGATTGCTGCGATATATATTTTTCTGATAAGGTCTATCAGCGGTCTGCTAATAGAGTTCCTTTCAAGTGCTTCCCATAATAATTTTCGGGGCATATTATCGTATGCTTTTTCCAGGTCTACGAATCTATCTATACTACAAACTTTATAATTTATCAAAATTAATTTATCCACTTATCATAATTTAGTAAGTGTTGTTTTTAACCTGTACCACTACAACCCTTGAAGAGTGTTGGGCTCACTACGTGGGAGAGACTGTTCTGTTTCTAAGACAACGAGTTAGAAACAGAACAGTCTTTATTATATAACAATAACACTAATAAATTAATATACTCGTACTTTTTGGAAAACTTAGTTTCATAATTGATCACAATAGCAAACATTGTAAGGCAGTTAGGTAAATATTTATTTTTATTTTGATCATTGCTAAACCTGGTTTAATTTTTTTTTCAACCAAATGACTTCCCAATAAGTCTAGTGGTAAAACTGATGTATTGTATTAAAATATAATTGGATCTGACTTAAACCGTAACGAAGAGCAAAGTGATACAGGTTTGATGATTTTAAATTTTTTCTAAGAAGTGTAAGCAGGCAATTTACAATTATTAAAGCAAAAAAATAAAGAAATTTATAACTGATAATTTTTTTTTCTGATTGTTTTATTTCAAATAAAGTTTATAATTCATTTGTTCAATAACAACTATATGATTAAATACATCAAAATATACTTTATTTGAATTATAATTATATCATGTTAAAGATGTGGAATGCTGCGTTAACTGTACAAGAATTTTTCATAACTCCAAAAATAAAATTAATTTAAAAAATATGTTTTCTACAAATAATTATGGAAATAAATTGTTTAAAATTTTATTTTATGGGTAAATAAATATAAGTATAATAAATACTAACTTCATCCTTTTCGATGAAGCCAATGAAAGCTGTCCCCTCTGTCTCGATGGGCTGTCCAGCTCGGTCGTAGAGGGCGATCACAAAGTGGAAGTAGTTCGATTTCCTGAGGTTGGAGGGGGGTTGTTTTTCGAAGTGGACTCTTCCAACCCCAACGCTGCGGGCAGTTCAAAAATCATAGGTTAGTTAGACAATCTTTCATCTCACAACTTTTTATTTTCATCATTATTTATATTTAAAAAAATTAAAATTAAAATAGTTAACAGACATAGTTACATCCCAATGTTATATTAATTATATTAAATTGGAAACCTTGCATACAAGAGATATCTCAGGTGCTTAGGCACCTGCTAGTCACTGAAGTCACTCAATCTAATAGATACAAGAATGTTCAATTTTTGGTTTAATTTGAATACAAAATTTTTTTTAAATTGGTAGGTATTAGGTGAGATCTGTTATATTGTCTTAAGAATATTCACGGGTTCCTTTCACGCATGAAAATCAGGTATATATTTATCTATATAGTATGTATACCTTATAATAACAAACGTATACCTTATAATAATTTTTTTTTTTTTACATTTCCTCAAACAGTAGCTATTTCTATCTAATATAGAATCACACGGTCATACAGCCATATTATGTAATAACCCCGTAAAAGTCCGTTAATTTTTGTAGGATGGACCGATATCTCTAGTTAGCTAAAAAATATAGATCCATGTAACCAGATTTCCTTCATAGCCTGCTCATGGTACTTCAAAACAATTTAACCACTTTATACGAGATAAAGTCTTATCTATGTATGTACTAGAGTATGGTGTGAGGATTTGAAGAAGGAGTATTTTATGAACAGAATCCATTGTACCGAATGTTTAATAGAATTTCCAAGTGTTAAAGTATTAATCTCGCTGTATCTTGTGAAATTCATCTTAGTCATGAAATGATGAATGCACGGGGATCCATAAGACGGATGATAGAATATACAAACCATGTAATGAACTTGATGGAAACATTCGATCCCTTTAGCCTGATAACAATCCCACAAAAGACGTAGCATTATCAATTCCTGACAGACGCCCTACGAAGGGTAACATAAGATGGCCAATAGGGAGACGCTTCCAAGTTGCCATAGCGACACTCTCCCGCACCGTGCTTTTTCACTCCCCCGAACTGCATTCAATATTCCTGCTGCATATCCTATCCCATACTCTCTCAATAAAATGTCTTGTAGTAGTCTTTTTTTTGTTTATTTACTACAACTTTGCATTGTTATTAAGGTTAGCTTTGTTTGAACTAGTTAAGAAGATAAATATATAACCTCAATGTTACCTTTGAGCTTAAATGTTTGGTTAATTATGTTGAAGTTAATAAAATATTGAAAGATATAAATAAAAACTGATTAGAATGACAATGAATAACTTAAAAGAAAATCTGAAAAACACGTGGATGTGGTTTATTGGTAAGCGTATAATTTTTATTTATATGTAGTGATACTTCTATTTATGCACAATAAACAAAATTATTAAGTGAATGAAGTTAATAAAATATTGAAAGATATAAAAAAAATATGATGTACATAATATGAATAAATATTTATATATGATTTGATTATTATTTAGTATACCCTCTTCTATTTAAGAGAAATTTATTGACCTCCACCCGGACCATTTTCTTCTACATAAATCATCTATACTTCGCATTGTTAGTCGAAACGTTTATTTTTTGTAATGACTACCGAAATATACAAATTTCCCACAATTAAACTTTTTTTTCCCATAATAAAACTCACAATTTTCAATGATATAAAAGAAATGAATGAAAGTTTAAGTCCTGTTGTGACTCCACTGGAAGCAACAACCTGCGGAACTGGTACCAAAATGACATACAGTTCTAAACTACTGTACAATTTTAATCTAAAATAATATTTTTTAATGAAAAGATCTTTTCAGATTAAAACTGCATTACTCTTCAATTAGACAATTTTTATAAATAACATATCGAAAAATAAATACCTGAGAAGCATTTTACCCTCAGTAGTAGCTGCAGCAGTGGCACTCGTAGCAGCAGGTGTCAGCCTCGTCCTCTTAGCGGGAGTGGTGTGCTTGTTCTGCTCGTCGCTGGCAGGCGCAGGTCTCTTGCTATCTCCTTGACTGCCTTGCCTGGTGCTCGTCGTGCTACTTGCTGCCTGCTGGCTGCTACTGCTCCTGCTACCGACTCCTCCTTGACCACTACTGGCTACGGTTAACCCTGATTCTTCAACCTGGGACTATAAGTAAAAAATGTATTCTTCTTTATAAGATTTTACTTATATACTGGACTGAATCTTCTTGATTTATATAACATAATAGAGAAGAAAAAATACATAATCCTTAATTAACAGCATGTTATCAATCATTATAATTGTTTTGTAAAAGGTTATGAATAAGCATGTTTAATAGGTGTGTATGAAATTTTTATTCATAGTTTGGAATCAACACTAAAACTAGGCAACCAAAACCAAAACATCAAACAATTTTATTTCAAAATGCAGAGCAGTGTTACTTTAGGTCAAGTGATATCAATTAAAGGAAGAAAGTAACAAATTAATAAAACTTCTTTTTTTATCCTTGGAACTGATTTTATAATAACAGTAGCACAGTGTTAATAAATTTACTGGATTAGGACATCGTCCATGAAAAAACCTCATCAATGCCTATAAAAGTTATGAAGTTTTTCTTTTTATTTAATCATGAATATTATTTTTTATTGTCCCAACTGGTTTTTAAGCCAGAAATTTTATGTTTTAGTTTCGTAAATTACATTTCTGCTAGTTTTCGAAAAAAAAAAAAATTAATATTTTACTTGTAAGCTATTTGAAAGTTTCACGATTAATCAGAAGTTTTAAAACCAAGCATAAAATATAATAATAATATCACATATTGATATGATAAACCCAAAATAAAATAAAGGTAATAAACATAGCCAATATTTACTATAATGGCAGGAAGGATTACCAACCTGCCTGTAATAAGTGGCTACGATTGGCGCTTGGTTGTGGCTCGATCCAGAAACAGACTGTTCCTGACCTGAGGCAGAAACAACTCCTGCAGTCTCTCCACTCCCAGTGTCACCCTACAATACATTTTAAAAATTGCATTCAGGGTGAGCATTTAATAAATTAAAAAAGTCCCTTAACCTTTTAGCAGTCCTTCCTTCCACCATTAAAGTGGGGATCATAAATCTGTTAGCTGTCTGTTTCTGAAGACACTATAGTTTCTCCAAGCCAATAAAAAATTTATTGATTGTGAACTAAATAGCCGGGATTAGTTAGGATGGCAGGAAGGATTATTAACAACCTGCCTGAAATTAAGTGCCTACAATTCTATGATAAATGCCAATGGCTTGATCCAGAAACTGACAGATCAGAGACTTGGTTCCTGATATGATGCAAAAATAACATCTGCATTTTCTGTTCCCAGATTCAGTATACATATGCAAAAATACATTTATTCCAAAGAGGAAAACAAGAAACCTGAATAAATTATGGTAAGCACTTCCCCTATTAATTAATATTGCTAAAAATACTTTCAAGTTAATCTGGAACTAAAATTTAAACAGCTGAAGAGATGAGAGAAAACATTAACACCATCTATAAATGGTTAATTTTCTGAGCTGAAACTGTAAATACAATACTTCCTAGACTAGGAATTATGACACATGCACTATTTAGCATCAGTACTGAATATTTTACCTGTTGCTGAGTCGTAGGCTGAGGAAGAACGAGAGCTATAGAAACAGTATTCTGTGTTGGTTGGACAGAATGTTGACTAGGCCCATCTTCACTGGCAGTTTCTGCTTCCATATGCTGTATAATAATAGAAATATATAAATATTAGAAATAAATGATATTTTTTTATAAATAAATTATTAACAACTGAATAGTGGGTCTGCAGAAAGAGGTGATTAACATACCTGTCCAAGGATAACCGTTGCTGGATGAATGTTATGAACAGCTGAGCTAGTGGCAGGCATGTAATCGGTATGAGATGATGTAAGAGAGGATGAAATTCCTTCACAGGTGCTACTTGTATGAACCACCTGTTGCTGTGGTGCCACCAAGACTCTGTAATATGCCAAATCTTTACAATATCCAATTTTTAGACATATAAATTAAATAATATATAATTATAAATGATTAATATTTTATAACTAGCATAAATTAATTCATGAAATAAGTGTCTATATAATTTTGTAGAACAGAAACTTGGAATAGCTTTGGAATTTTTATAAAAGATTTCTAATAATTGTATTGCTTTATTTTCTGAAATGTGAAAACATTGTAATTCGTTCCAATGAAAATGGTGAGGTTTGGTTCATTTACATGAAATAGAAACACTGCATTCTATTTCAAATATTTAACCTGGATTACGCATTTACGAGACCTGAATTAAGTGATATTTCTTTTAAATTAAAATAATATTTACTAATATAAAACCAACTCTTAACTCATTTTTATAGATTTTATCACTTGGTTCTTTTCTGATAAATGTTCTTCCAATTATTTCAAGGTAAGTGACACAATGACAACGTATGAATTGCTTTCTCATCAAATATTTCTTTTATTATGTATATTAGAAAATACATGAAAAATTCCCTTCGGTAAAACCAATAATGACGCACAAATAAGAAAACACCAAAGTCAATAAGATTAAGCACAATCATAATTTAAAAAAGGATATTATTAATTTGCAAAAATGATTATGTATTTGTTAAGATATTTAAAATATATTCAACTAATTATGCTATGGTTATTTAATCAAAGTAGTAGAAATCATTTAAATGATAAAAGATAATAACATACGGCTGGTTAGATGTAGAGGTGGTCTGGCTAGGAAGTACTACTACAGTTCTAGTTTGAGGTGACATGGGTATTATACTTGCAAAGGGTGTTTCCCTCCAGGGAGTAACAGTAGCAGCATGCTGAGCCTATAAAATAATTACCAAATCAATACTAACAGAACGAAAATATTTAATTTAAATAATTAATACAAAAAACTTTAATAACTATTATAATTTATTTTTTTATTATTTTTTATAACTTTGAAATATTTTTATTTGAAAAGAAAAGATATTTCCAGGGCTGGGATCCCGGCCTTGGACATATCTTTTCTTTTCAAATAAAAATATTTAAAAATTTAATGACTATATTTTTATTTTGAATTGATTTGTCTGACCGAGGTACGAACCAGGATAGCTCAGGTGGTAGAGGACCACGACGGAAACGAGGGAGACCCTGGTTCGAATCCCATCCCTGGACATATCTTTTCTCTTCAAAATAAAAATATTTAAAAATTAATAAAAAAATAAAACAAAATAAAATGTATAACTATAGTTTAAATAGCTAAAAATGGTCTTACTTATTAAATTAGATAAGCCAAACCTTATCTCAATCCACTTATGAAATATAGTATTTTAAATGATTCTATGAGAGATCCAGTTTTTTTCTAATAAAGATTCATGTCTCATTATTGTAAATAAATATTTTTTTTCAGCTAACACTTCTTGCATACACTATTTTTCAGCTAACCAGTGCTTGGCTATTTTCTCACTTGTTGAATTTAGTGAATACCAAACTTTTTAAAACACTCAAGTTAAACTTTAGTCGAGCATCTGATAATGGTATCAATAGAACTAACTTGATCTTAGTTAAAACTTACACCAGTGGTTCCAGTCTGTCTTCATTTGGACAGTCAAAATGGGCAATGCAAAATAAGGCTAAATGGATCATAATGCTCCATAGACCCCAAAAAAATTACTACTAATAATAAATAAATAATTACAATTTTTATATTTTTGTGTAATTTACCTCAGCTTCCAAACGAAGTTTCTCACCCCTAAGAGCATCTGACTGAGAAAGTGGAGACATTTTTTCTTTCCTCAAATGTCTCATTACTTCCAGGAACTTATCAGATTCACGGAACGAATCACTTACTAATGACTCATTACCGACTGAAGACGAATCAATACTGGTCTATAAACAATGAAAGGAGTTATGAAAAAACAATAAAATGAGTAAAGTCCCCAAGTAATTAAAAAAAATTTAATATAAAAATATTTACCGATAATGAAGTATCAATGACAGAAACTTTCAATCCTAGTTCTTGAAGTTGATCATGAAGTAAATCATTGACTTTGTTGGGTTCCATAGTTTTTTCTTCCAACTCTTTAATTTTTTGTTCCATTTTTGATTGTTTTTCTATGTATGAGTTCAATTCCATGTTAGCTGCTGAAACTGATCTTTCTTTTTCTGCTTCGACAGTTAATATTTTTGCTTTTGCCTCAGCGAGTTCATTTTTGATTGTTTCAAGTTCCTAAAAAAACATTTAAAATCAACGTAGAAAGAAAAGAAATTAATTATAATTATAATTGATATCAGGAAAAATATACATAATTAACGACCAGTACTCTCTAAAAATAATAGGAAACCAGTACTAGTAAGTGAGGTGCATAGCTCTAAAAGTTTCCACACTGAAAGTAGTATCCAAGGAGGTATTAGAAACTCTTTCTTGGAACTCGATACTAGAAGGTGTATGTATTTTCGGCTAAAAAGGAATTGGGGGGGTGAATATTTTTTGAGAAAAATTTTGAATTCACTATTGTGTGGCCTTACCTCCTAAAGGTAAGAAAAAGTCCATAACTAGACATGGAGAAAAGCTAGCAAGGAGAGGAGGAATGCAACAGGTTCAGTTAAGCTACTTATAAAACATTTCTTAAGGGATTAGTAAAAAGGACTGGTAGTCGCAATTGCTGTCACTATTGTATTTGTAGTCCCTCCACCTCCGTCAGTATTTTGAGTTTAAACATACCATATTTTTTTTTCACGGTCCATCCTCTCTACCTCTCATGCAGTGTGAATAAAGCACAAATAACACCGTTTGAACCTCTACCAGTTTAAGTATGTTCATGGCCTATAAATAAGTTTTTTTTATTTAAATGCCACAAAATCCAAAAATAAAAAATTTGCAGTGGATATGGATGTATTATAGACCCTAAACTATGAAACTGAATCCTTAATCAATCATTAATTGTTGTTGAGTATCTGGAGGCTCATAAAAGAAACATTATGAACCTGTCTTAAGAAAGATTATGGGATTGCTTAAGAGTCCCCTATGGTTAGTACACACAGAATCCTTTAAAAAAATTCATTATAAAATAACAATAAAATCCTATCTGAATGACCTGAGAAGCATGAGTAGCTTCAGAGGCTACCCTCTCAGCCTGTTCCTTTGCAGTAGCTTCAGCAGAACTTGCAGAGGCCTCAGCTTGCGCAACACGGGCTTTGGCTTCCTCCAATGACTTGCTCAAATTATCACAGCGTGACCTTAATGACGCCAATTCGGCTTCACACTCTGCCCGCATTTCTGCTTCGGCAACACTGGAAGTTTTGAGTTTCATTTCCAATTGACTGACCAGTGTCTTCAATTCAGTTTCAGACTTTTTCAATTCATTGATACTAAAATAAAATAAAATATATTGTACAAAAAACATTAACTGAAAAAAGAAAATTGACACTTTTATGGCAAAGTGAGAAGAGATACCTCGTTTCTGATTCCTTCTTATACTCTTCATACTGTTCTGTAACTTCAGCCAATTCCTTTTCAATACTCTGTGAAACTTCGGAGAGATCATTGATTGTCCTCTTGGCAACAGCCAACTGTTCGTTCAGGCCAGCTATATCAGCCTCTTTTTCTCTTACTGCTCCTTCAAGTTCTTTAATACGATTTTCTAAACACAAAATTGTATACATACTTCAGCGCATCAAAATAATCAAATTCCAATTATAGTCATGTTTACGAACTTAACTAGTGAAGAATTAAAAAAAATAATTCAGAATTTTATAGCAAATTTATGTATATAGTTTTGAGAACACTTTATGACTTTCATGGTTTCTCCAATAATAAAATAAAATATAATGAAAATTTGAGGTTGAATTTAAAGTTCAAGATACGATTTAAAATAGAATGAACAGCAGATGCTTACTATAAAAAAAGATCTGTAACATTGTCCAACTTAAAATGTAGGCTATATTTTATTTGATATATTTATTGCAAAATTATATTTTTTCCTAACCATGATGCTGCATTTTTGATATGTTGTAAACTTGTAGTTGAAAAATAAATTACTAAATTAAGTTTACTCAATAGAATATTTAAATATTTTGAATGAAAATAGTTGACCTTGATGAAATATGTGGAAGATAATGGTCCGGGTAGAGGTCAATAAATTTCTTGATATTCAGAGAAATTTATTGACCTCTACCTGGACCATTTTCTTCCGAATATTTAAATACTTTAATGAAAATTAAAATAGGAGATATGTTAAAATAAATACAGGAAATTAATTATTCCAGAGGTTGTCACTAGTGATGTGTCGGATATCAGTATCCTTATCCGGGGATATCCGAGGGAGAAGAAAGATCCGTGACTTTTTTGGCGGATCTTTTACCTTATTAATTTTCAATACAGTGATGAAATTTATACGTTATAATGTTAGTAACCCTATAAATAGCAACTTTGGTTCTGGCCAACGTCGAAATAAAAAAAATTCAGTCCTCCATTCAAATGACCGATCAGTTGATCTTAGTTTGTTTGGAAAAACAAATTTTTTTCTTACGTTTTCGATGTTTGTCCAGAACAAAAGTTGTTGTTTATAGTGTTACTAACACATTCATAAGAAGTTTCCAGTAAATTTAAAATAACCCTGAATAAAGATTATTAGGTAGCACTGAAAAACTATTGATATTTAATATTTGACTCAGGCAATCCTTTCAAGGTTTAAAGAAAAACTTCTTTGTTGACAATTTTATAACTTACTACCAAACACAAACGTTATCTATGTCGCCCAGTGGAAGTCGAAAGCTAGAAACATGTACTGTTCTGTCTGTCACGCAAAGTGTCAAGTGGCGACAACCATCAAGGTTACGAGCACAGACATCAATTGAGTAAAAAAGTTAAGATCTGTATCCGTATCTGCGGATCTTGACACCAAATATCCGTATTCGAATCTGTATCTGCGGATATGCTTTGTTAACGATCCGGCACATCACTAGTTGTCACTACTAGTTGAGTCACAACAAGTTTTAACTTTTCTTTCATTTTGCTTTTAATATTCTCCAAAAATTGAAGTTATCATGAGCTTTAGTACGGAAAAAAGGATATGATAAAGGGAAATCTGTATACTTCGGTAATCATTTCATCTAGGAATGGATGTTTCACAACATATATCATCTATACTCATATTGAAATGTTAATTGGAACTTTTATTTCTCAATGAAATGATTACCAAAATCTACTCCTTACCCATAATTACATTCTCTTTTCCATACTGAAGCTCATTTTTATATTGTATTTTTGGAAAATATTAAAAATGACACGAATAAACAGTTAAACAGATAAACAGTTTATGAGAAGCGAGGGGATGATTGACTGTAAGATAGACGTAAGGAAGAAAATAGTTAGGGGTGCAGTCAAATAAAAACACTAAATAAGTGGTTGGCACATAATTAAAGAAGTAACCTTATAAATAGTTTATATTCAAAGAAATATAACATGTTTGGAAGAGTTTCAGAAAACAGAAATATGAACTAAAACTAAAACTGATCACAAACCTCTATCAAGAATTGGTTGACTCTTTGTAATGGCAGAAGTTATCTCGGTAGACATGGATTCAAGCCTAGCCTCTCTTTCTTTCACCTCTTCCCTAGCTTCATCTAATTCTTTTTTAAGTCGTGCACTTTCCGTTTTGACTTCTTCCAGGCGTAGTTTAGCAGTTTTAGCCTGTTCTTCAGCTAATTTAGCTCTTCTTCCTAGTCTATCTTGTTCTTCCTGTAAAAAGGAAATATTTAACCATACAATATACATTACAGAAACATTGATTATATGTATATCTGTACTAAAATACACGATAAAACAGCTTTTATAAACCCTTACTTTTTAGTATTTTAATTTTAATTTGTCACAAGAAATGTGATTCACCCCAAAAGAAACAAGAAAGAATGAAAAGTATTGCCACCAAAAGTACAATATTGGGTGGGCTGAAAAGTTCGTAGGCTGACATATAATTGGTGTTACTAAAATTAAAATTTTATGTGGAAGAAAATTGCTTCATGAGATATATCATTGTGAGTTAAGCAAAATTTGTTAATGTGAAAAAGCTAAGAAAAATTTATTTCCTCTACCAATGAAGCTTTGCTGTTTTATGGAAAAAATATTGTTGAAGTCAGATTTTTGGCTTGATTACCATTCTTCTTATATTGTACTTCCGGGATGGACCGTGTCATGTTGGTACTACAAACCAAGCTTTCGCTCATCGTGCTGTGAGCTTCCTCAGGGTTAGTCAGTTAATGAAGAGCGGATTGTTGGAGTCGGGGTATTTATACCTGGGGGGCGTGGTCTCGATCAAAGTCGGCCTTCCCATTGGTTCGCATGTAGCGCAAAGAAGAAAAAAAAGAATTAAAGAGCATATATCTTGCATTAAAAATTTCAAGAAAGAAAAATCGACTGTAGCAGAACACTTCTACAACACCAACCACCACATACTCTTTGAACTCACATATGAAGCTAATTACCATCTCCGTAACATAAGAGAAGCTATCGAAATTGTCAAAGAACCCAACAATTTCAATAGGGAAGATGGCTATAAGCTTAGCAAAACCTGGTATCCGGCCATCCAACGCAAGATTACAAGCCCATACACTGCCTCACCATCCACATACAGATGAACCCCACCCCACCGAACACAACACGACCGCTACATGCGAACCAATGGGAAGGCCGACTTCGATCGAGACCGCACCCCCCCAGGTATAAATACCCTGACTTCAATCATCCCCTCTTCACATTCCAGCAGCAGCAACAGAAGAAGAAGGAACTCCTGGATACCACCTTGAAGACCCTGAAGACTCTGAAGACTCTGAAGAACCAGTCCCCTTGCTCAGTTAGCACCCTCAAACTGCCGTGGTCCATGCATATCACTTGGAAATAACCCCGGCAGCCACCCTATTGGGTAAGGGTAGCGTTGCACTGGCAAGCGACCGGCATAGTGCGCCCTCTATACGGATAGTGCCTGAAGTCTGTGCGTTCATTACGGTCCGAACAGTGCTTTTCTTATTTTCATTTTTTTGTGATTTCATTAACAATGGTTCGAAGGAAAATAGTGCCAGTTCCTACAACTTCGGCCGCAAGCGGAGCTTCGACATGCCGTACGCGGGGTCAGCTTCAAAATCTGCGAAATTCCGAGGAGAGAGAATACTCGAGCATATCAACCGAGAACAGATTCAGCGCTCTTGAAGAAATGGACACGGAAATGGAAGCCACAACATCAGCCTCAACAAAAAGACCCTACATCCCACCCATAGTGATGTCTAACAAATACCCCATCACCAATGTCAGAACCTACATGGAAAAAGTAGGGATCAAAGAATATCTCCTGAAACCAACATACGGAGGCATCCAAATATTGACTCCTTCGATTCAAGATAGAGAAAAGGTGCTCACCGGCTTTAAGACTCTCGACATACCTCACCACACCTACGCCCCAAAGACAAAGAAGACCCATAAAAAGTTTGTTATAAAAAATTTAGACATTTCAACATCTATAACCGATATCCAGGAAGCATTCCAACACTTGCAAGTGACAGATGTGCGTAGATTCCAAAGAACCGACGACAAGGGAAAGAAAACGCCTATTAATCCGGTCGTCATTACAGTGCCAGTGAATATCACTGTAGAGGACATAAAAAAAGTGCGCCACGTCAATAGATGTATTTTCACAGTGGCCGCTTATATTCCAAAACGTGACGGGCCAATTCAGTGCTACAGATGCCAACAATTCGGACACACCCGGAATTACTGCGGCTATGTAGAAAAATGTGTGCAATGCGGAGAACGCCACGACATCAAGGACTGCCCACGTACAGGAACACCTAAATGTGCAAACTGTAAGGAAGACCACGTCGCCTCCTTCAAAAATTGCAAAATTAGGCAACAATTATTAAAAATAGCCGAGGAAAAGAAAAAGGAAAAGGCGGAAACAACAACCAATCAGAAGAGAGCAGCTCCCCCCACCACCAGACAATAAAAGACGGCCAGCGCAGGGACCTCCTACTCCTCTCTCTTACAACCCCCCACTCCTGACGACACCGAGACCCCTCAGACCTCAGTGCCAACAGCTCATTCTCAAGACACCACTCCAGCAATCAACACCTCAACAGTCACTATGAACCAACTGATGCAGATGGTGTACAACTTAACCAACCAGGTCACAGCCCTTGTACAACTTATAGCAGCCCAACAGAAGCAACCATGAATTCATTCTCCGTTCTAAACTTCAACTGCTGCGGACTGCAAAGCAAAAAGGAAGAAATTGAAGCTCTATTAGCTGCAACACAACCGACGGTGGCCGTCTTCACTGACACCAGGCTACAAGGTAACCCACCCCGCTTCCTAGGCTACTCGGCAGTAACCGACAATATACATGATCCGCACGGAGGCGTGATGATAGCAGTAAAGCACGGGACCCAGTGGAAGAAGATCATGGAGCCCATAGCTACTCTGGATAGAAAACTCAGCCACGTGACGGTGCAGGTTCTGATGAAACAACCCACTTACATCACAGGATTCTACCGAAGACCTCATGGATCATTACAAGAGTTCAGATCTTACCTAGATGCCTGCGCAACAAGGACCAATCACTGGCTAGTGGGAGATTTCAACGCCAAACACACTGCCTGGCGCAACACCAAAAATAATAAAGCTGGCTCAATACTCACAAAAACGAGGTATACTGTAGTACACCCAGACACCCACACCTTTAGACATACAGGAAACGGAGCTACTTCTACACTGGACCTCCTTCTCACTAAACAACCACACCGCATCACAGGATGCTCAGCATTGAACTTCCTCACATCCGACCACCGACCAGTGTTATATTTTGTAAATGGAAGAAAAGAAGAATTGGCGAAGGAAAAGTTCAGATACCAAGAGGCTGACTGGAAGAGATACAAAGAAGAAGCGTACAACAGACTTCCAGCCATACCACAACTAACAACCAAGGAACAAGTGGACAACTACATAGAAACCATCACAGAAACCATCTTACAAGCAGCTACAGCATCCATACCAAAATACAGGCCGACACCACCACATCTCCGACCACCGCCACTGCATATCCTAGCTCTGATAAAAAATCGCCACACTCTAAACAATAAGTGGCACAGAACTAAGGACAAAGACATTAAGACAGCAGTCAATGCCATCACTACTCAAATCAAAAACCTCCTACGACAATGGAAGACAGCGATCTGGCATGATCAGCTAAGAGCTACTCATGGGGACGTACGAAAATTCTGGAAACTAACTAAAAGCGCCACAAAGAAGTCATCGACCATCCGTATACATGATGGCGACCGCCTCCTCACACCAGAAGAACAGGCAGAGCTCCTAGCTGATCACCTAAACAATGACATACTGTCCAGAACCGATACCAGTACATCACCAACCATGGATAAGGGCAATAATTATATGTTTATCAGCCCGAAACAGTTAACAGCAATCCTGAGAAGATCAAACGGCAACCGCTCACCCGGCCATGAAGAAATCCAGACGATTCTACTAAAACAACTCCCCCGGAAAGGAATAGCACACCTAACACATCTGTACAATTCATGCCTCCGATTGAGATATTTCCCCCAAAAATGGAAACACGCCATCCTATTTCCGTTACTTAAACCTGCTAAAACAGGGGATCAACCAGAACATTACAGACCCATCAGTCTTCTACCGCACCTCGCAAAGGTCTTTGAGAAAATTATTCTAAATTATCTTAAAGATTTTTGTGAGGAAAACTCTGTTATTCCCTAGGAACAGAACGGCTTTCAGGCGCACCTCAGCACAGAACATCACCTAATGAAAATTCAAACGGAAGTATCCAAAGACTTTAATAGGAATGCAGCAACAGCTATGATCTCAATAGACTGCACAAAGGCTTTCGATTCCGTTTCGCATGGAATTCTCTGCCAGAAGCTCATAGATCTCGAGTGCCCAGAACAGCTCTACAGCATCATAGACTCGTTCCTAAACCACCGAAGTCTGGCCGTACGCGTGCGGGACAAATTATCAAGGAATATACCACTCACCTGCTGAGTCCCACAAGGAGCGGTACTATCCCCGGTCCTTTTTTCCATCTATACTGCTGATATAGTGGGCAAAAACTATAAAAGAGCAACTGTCGCAGCTTACGCGGACGACATAGCCATATACAGCAGCAGTATGAACGCAAAACGGGCTCTAAAACAAGCAGAAAGTACGTGCCAAGAAATCGTTGAAAAATTGAGACACCTCAACATCCAGGCGAACCCGGCAAAGACGGACTGCGTAGTATTTGCCCTTCAAAAAGGAAAAAGAAGCCGACTCCCAAAAACTCTGCAAGTGGCCAATACCACTATCACCCCATCTAACTCCATAGTTTACCTTGGAATCAAACTGGATCGCCATATGACACTATCAGCCCACTGCTACTCAAAAATCCGAAATGTGAGAAGAAGGACCTACAGACTACACCACCTACTACTATCACCTGCCTTATCACTACGCCTAAAAATAAAAATTTACAAAAGCATCCTAAGGTCGGCGCTACTATACGGAGCCCCACTATTCACTCACCTCAGAGTCGGAACGCAGCGCCAACTACAACTGTTCCAAAACACAATAATCCGAAAAATTGTCCGGTCTACATCACTGAGAAAACTAAAACCAGAACAACTACACGATTTCTTCAACTTACCCACAACAACGGAATTCATAAAACGCAGACACATAAAATTCTTTGATTCCATTAAATGCACCACAAATGAACTCTTCAAAACCCTCACACCTGCGCCAGCCCCAAAAAGATGGCAACAAGTAATGGAAGCAATTCAATAAAAATAGTTTTGTATCCATACCATTAAACATGTACATATGTAAATAAATATTAGTATGTAAATTTTAATTTAAGTGAAAAACAAAAAGTAAGTGTGCCCCGGCACTTAAACAATTGAAAAATAAAATAAATAACAATAAATTTCCCACAACCTCAACTCCTTAAAATGTAGTTATACTACAGTAAAAGGAGAAAACTGTAAAAAGAATGTGCACAACAACACCTCATCTCAAGAACAATATCATACATAGGGGTTATGGAAAAAAAAAAAAAAAAAAAAAAATCCCCTCTTCATTAACTGGCTACCCCTGAGGAAGCTCACAGCACGATGAGCGAAAGCTTGGTTTATAGTACCAACATGACTCGGTCCATCCCGGAAGTAGATTATAAGCAGAATATTAACAACCGTGGAAGCCTACGTGAACATTGTTAAACATTATTCGAAGTTTCCACCAGGAAAATCAACTGTTAAAAAGTGGTTCACTAAATTCAATCAGCACCGAAGAGGAGACACGCAGTGAACGCACGAAAGAGGCAGTGACTGACAAAAATGTAAAAAAAGTTTACAAAATAATTTGATGTCCATAAATTGTTGTTGATGGAAATAGCTGAGACTCTGAAGATATCAAAAGAGTGTTTTGAATATATCATGCATCAATATTTTGACATGCTAAAGCTATGTGCAAAGTGGCTGCCGCACGAGCTCACAATCGAGCAAAAGTTTCAACCTGCTGTTGACTCGGAGCAATGTTCAGCGATATTCAAACGTAATAACAAAAGATTTTTTCCGTCAATATGTGACAATGGATTCACCTCACACTCCTGAGTCCAGTGACAATCAGCCGAGTGGACTGCACGCGATAAATCGAAACCAATGCGTGGAAAGACGCAGCGGTCGGCTGGCAAGGTTATGGCATCAGTATTCTGGGATACGTAAGGTATAATAGTTGAAGTATCAAATCACGAAAAAAATACCTCATTTGAAGAAGAAAGCATGTTTCATCAAGATAATGAACCATGAAAACGATTTCAAATGTCAATGAAAACAATGGCAAAATTTCATGAATTAGTCTACGAGTTGCTTTCCCTTCCACCGAATCTGGTCACCAGTGACTCTTTCCTATTTATAGATCTCAAAAGAATATTCGATGGAAAGTCATTCAGCACTAAGGAAGGAGTAATCACTGAGAGTGGTGCCTATTTTGAGGCTACAGAGAAATGGTGCTATAAAAATGGTTTCAAAAATTTGGATGATCGATATAACCGTGATGTTGCACTCGAAGGGAATGATGTCGAATAATAAAATCAAATTTT
This sequence comes from Troilus luridus, assembly GCA_964056705.1. Taxonomy (NCBI): domain Eukaryota; kingdom Metazoa; phylum Arthropoda; class Insecta; order Hemiptera; family Pentatomidae; genus Troilus; species Troilus luridus. The sequence continues at coordinate 56,781,492 of OZ057414.1, forward strand.
ACCAAAAAAATGTGTTTTACTACGAACTTTTTAGCCTAAATGGTACAGATATAAGACCAAGAGCACGTCAAGACAGAAGGCGAAATAAGTAAGTCTTAGTTCAATGTCAGTAAATCTGACACATGGAAGAGGCCATGGCAGAGTAACATTTCATATATCTTTATCAAATCCTGTACCAAAAAAAAATATCTTTTTCAAATTAAAATAATACAAGGGCAATTCAGAAAGTAACGAACGTTTTGGAATTTAAAAAAACCAAGTACAAGAAAAACCTTTTATTATATACATGTGAAAGAGGGACTAAAATACTACTTTTCAACATAACCACTATTCAAATTCAGGCACTTAAAACAGCGGTGGACAAGCTTTGAAATTCCTGTGTCATAGAATTCTGCCGCCTGTGATCTCAGCCTCCACTCCATGGACTGTAATTTTGTCTAACAATCCACATGTTTCACCCAGGTTTCGTCTCCTGTTACGATTTGATCCAGAAGTGCATCACCATGACTGTGGTAGGCCTCCAAAACGTCAAAGCTTCCTTGTTCTTATAGGTGATCTGTTAGCATTTTTGGCACCCAACTTGAACAAAATTTGTGGTAGCCTAGCTTCTGTGGAACAATTTCAAACAATAATGTCGGTGCATCTCGTGGGAAACATAGAGAAAGCTCAGTTATTGTGAAACGGCGGATCACGAATATTTTTGTCATCTTTGGCGACCAGATCGTCAATCACAATGCTCGGACGCCCACTCTTCTCTTCATCATGAACGTTTGTTCGGCCATTTTTAAACTGAATGCACCACTTCCTGACAGAACTGTCACTCATTATGTTGTTCCCATACACTTTGCATGATCCGATGAATTTCTATTGGTTTTAAGTTTATTGCCAACAAAAAGACCGCACCTCACAACTGGCAGGATTTAGGATTGCAGCACACAATTCAAATTTGAATATAAAAAAAAGGTGTAGCGTGGAGATGTTCCCGTTGTCACAGCTGGACACTCACTGAGGTGCCGAGCAGGAGGATACCAATGTATACACTATTGGTGCGCGCCTGACAGCATCAGGTGGAAACGTTCCTTACTTTCTGAATACCCCGCAACTACAACTACAGAGAAGGAATTCGGAGTGTTTTCAGTTGAATACATGGCAGAAAACCTGTACCTCAACAACTCATGAAAGGTCTTGGGTTCAGTACATGGTAGAGACAGTGCTGCTTCTAATGGTTCCACAGGGAAGTGATTTGTCCAAGATCATGCCCGATCCCCAGGTTTTTCCCCAATTAAGTGTATCCATTTTATAGAGGCTAAGTGAGCCCCAGAAAGATCTCTAGGTAGCCCCATGGCTGTTAACAGATTAAATAATTTATCTGCCACAGCTAGATTTGAATCTGGAAGGTCCAGGATAGCAACTCAGGACTCTACACAGTGAGCTACCCCACTCCCTAGAGTAACTGAAAGAACTGCAAGAAAGAGATGGCTTTCTAGACAATGTTTCCATCAAAATCTTTTTGTGACACTTAATTCTCAGCATTGGACAGTGTCAAGACAAACAAAAAAAGACCTGATGGCTGATCTTGGAAAAGCCTCATTTAAGAAATAATGTTCAATTTGCTTATTTATAATAAACAAACATATAGTTTTTTTTACCAACTACATACATTATGTTTTGTTCTCTAGTACCATTTGATTATCAAGATTTTAATAATAATTTATTCACTGTCAACTGCAACATGAATACCAAAACTATTATAGTATTTTTATAAGCAGGGGAAAAGTAAAATTCATTTATTCAGGTTTACTATCATCATCTAAGTTGGTTTGGATATGATCTACAATGGTGATTAGTATGAACTACAAATTAGAAAGGCAATTGATCATAGGAGAACCATAACAATATTTATTATTAAATAAAAATAATAATAAAAGAAAATTATATTTGAGAGACAGCAGATTCACCCATATTGAAGGGACTCACTCTATAATCGCTTACTTTCCTTCAATAATTTTATCTAACTAGTCACTCGCAGTCAATTGTTTAAGAAATGACCAACCGGAAATATTAAAACAGTGAGCAGATGAAAAATAAGTGGTAATGTCTCAATGACATTACCACATATTTTGCTGATATTTTGCCTGGGATCACACACTAAACAATAATTTTACCTGAAGCCTCCTACGAAGAGCAGAACATTCTAAATGAGCTTCTTCTAATCTCGACTCAAGCCTCATTTTTGCCTCAGCTTCAGAACATTCAAATTTGGCCTTTAGTGCTTCCAAATTGGACATCAAAAGTTCCTATAATACAGAATGTAACAAATTAAATCAACATCTAAAATTTGATCAGTAAATAAACAGATATAGGATGATGAAGTTCAATTTTGTTTACCTGGCCATGTTTGATTTTTCTTTCAGACTCTCGTTCTCTTAAAAGACGTCTCTCACTGTCTTTTAGCATTTGAACTTCTTGTTGCAGATTGTTAACCTTCTGTTCTGCAATTGTCACATTGTTCATTGCATCCATAGCTTCCTATTAATAAATCCAAATTGATAAGAACAAAACATAAAGTGATTATAAGGAAAAATATAAACGAGATCAAAATAAGCTTAAATCAAAGCAAGCATTAAAATTAATAAACGGAATATTCTTACATTTCTCAATTGATGAATTGTCATTTCGTGTTTAGATGTGGAAGATAGGTAAGTATTGCAGCGTTTTTCCAAAGCAGCATTCTCTTCATTCATCTTCTGAACACGGCCTTGCAATGTTTTTGATATCTAGAGAAAAACAGGAAAATATAGAATACATATAATACAATATACAAAGATAAACAATTCAAAAATTGTAATGGAGATCATGAAAAAGAAATTTTTTAAATATTTAAAAAACAAGGATGTTTTTAAAATAATAATTTAAGTTATTGATAGATTAGTTCTGAACCTAAACATTGCAAAGGATGAATGATAACAGGCACTACTGCTCATTCGGAAAATAATAAAAACATATTTACCATAAAAAAAAAACCTATACCACAACAACCCGTGAAGGGTATGGGGTTCAGTACATGTTAGAGACTTAACTGTTTCTTGAACAAGGGTTGTGGAGGGAGGTGATTTGTCCTAGATCACGCTCAACTGCCAGATTTCCCCCCTTATTTTTGGTACCCACATTTAGAGGCTGGGTGAACCCCAGGACGTAAATAATAACACATACTCACTAAAAAAAGAACAGAGTTCACAATAATTGGGGTCACAGCCTTAATAAGTAAATTATGAAAGTTATAAAAGATTATTTACATATTCGCATTACGTACACATATTATGTACAGATTTGCTATGAAAAAGCAAAGGTGTATGGAAAAAGTGATCTATTTCAAATCTCTAATCTGATATTTCCACATCAAGTTAAAAAACTTGACCAATTTCTTGTTCAATATTCTTTCAAATTTATGTTTCAATATTTTTATAGAAGGGAGTGTTTCCATTCCATTAATGATGAAACTTGTAATAACGAAGTTTAGAGGAAGCAGATATACTAAGAAATACACAAATTGTAAGATATTTTGAATGTTGTCCAATATTTAAGATTTCTTCCTTTGTTCCCAGCAATATTATACAACCATGTACGAAAATTTATAAACATATAATTACAGCATATATAAAATACAATACAATTTCAAAATACCTCTTGGTAATGTTCAGCTCTTGAGGCCAACTCGCTTATTTTACCCAAGCTTTCACTAAGTTGTGTTCTAAGTCTATCAATTGTTTCACTCATTAGTTTTTCATTTTCTTTCCTTTCTTCCCTATAACGAGCATGCTCTTTCTTCAATTCTTCAAGTATTGCCCTCACAGTATTAATTTCACTATCAGAAGCCTGAAAATAGATAATAATCATACAATAAAATGAAAATTTATTCCTTACTTCTGTATGAAAGAAAAAAAAAAATCTTGCCTGTTTCTTAACTGGGGTAGAGGGTTTGGCAGGTGATGTAGATCTATCAGATTTGATAGAAGCGACGACATTTTGATCAGCATCAAGAGGCCCAGTATCCATTTCAACCTAAATTAAAAAAAAAATTTTATAACATTCATAAGTAAAAAAAATTTTTTTAACAAAGCATAATAACACCAGCAATACTTGTACCTCTTGGTCACCACTGGATCCAATAATTTTCACATGTTGCTTGTAGAGGCGAGCATAAACATCTCTCTGGCTTTTAATTATTTCTATTTCTTTTTGCAAAATATTTTCTCTTTCATTCAATTCATCTATCTTGTTTTTAGCTCGATTTATCTCACCCTGTAACCAAAAGAAATCAGTTCCATAATGGTTAACTTTAATAAATCACTGTATTACTGAAGTAGGAGTCTACCTAAGTGTTTTTATGAGAGGGAGATCAACCACTGATCAAATCTTTGCACTGAGGACCCTGCTTGAAAGAACGCGTGAATATAACATCACCATGCACCACCTCTTTATTGATTTCAGCAGTGCATATGATAGTGCCATAAGAGAGAAACTGTATTTGGCTATGGTGACAATGAATATCCCCCTTGAACTGATCCATCTTACAGAGTTGCTGATGATAGGATAAAGATGTCAAGTCAGAATACAGGGAGACCTGTCAGAGACTTTCACGACCACAAGGGGCCTGAGACAGGGAGATGGCCTATCATGCTTGTTGTTTAACCTAGCACTAGAGAAGGTGATAAGGGACTCCGAAGTGCAAAGAAACGGTACGATTCTCACCAAGTCAGTCCAAATTCTAGCATACGCAGATGATATTGACTTCATAGCAAGATCACAGAGGGACTTAGAATGGGCCTTCTTGGCTATAGAGGCAGCAGGGCAGAAAATGGGGCTTCAAGTCAACCAAGCAAAGACCAAATACATTGTTGCTAACCCTCTAAGGCCACCACCACCTACTCTTAGATTGGAGGGATACACCTTTGAAAGCGTAAATAGTTTTCTGTATCTAGGTTTCCTAGTGTGTGCAGACAATATGCCCTGTCAGGAGGTTCAGAGACGAATAACGACAGCAAACAGGTGCTATTTTGACCTAGCCAAAATACTAAGAAGTCATTTGCTGGCAAGAAAGTCTAAGATCCCTCTGTACAAATCTTTAATTAGACCTGTTCTGACATACGCCTCAGGCCTATATCACGTACAGATGCTATCAGCTTGCAGGTTTTTGAGCGAAAAATTCTGAGAAGAATGTTTGGACCTGTAAGGGATGGTGCCCAGTACAAGCAGAGACAAAATGCAGAGTTTTACCAGGTTCACCGGGAACTGGATGTGGTACAATTTATAAGGATCTCAAGGCTACGATGGGGGGGGGGGGGGGGCATGTTGCAAGAATGGACGGAGACACACCTATCAAGAGGCTGCTCTTTGGGTATGTGGAATGGAGGAGAAGGAGAGGACGGCCACGACTGAGATAGGCAGATGAGGTCGAAGCCATTGCAAAGAAGCTCCTCAACACCAGAGCTTGGCAAACCCTGGCGCAAGCAGAGATGATTGGAGGCGTCGTCTTGATGCGACAAAGACGTTGTAGTGCCAGGGATGATGATGATGATTACTGAAGTTAACAATTTCTATGTAATATATAAGAGGGAAATGTATATACTAATATATTTTAATAAAAAGCATAGAGCTAGGATTTTGATAGTCTATGTTAGAATTCTTCAACCTAAATAGCTGTACTCTCAAGAGGATAATGCTCTAAGAACAATGAGAAGAAACACGCGGATCACTCTGGGATGGTTTCCACATTTCTTGCATTATTTACTCTTCAGTGAACACATAGATTAACAACTTAATATAATACAAAGTAATTTAATGAGTAAGAATGATAACAGTAAATGCTCCACATGCCAGTTATTTGATTTATCTGCTACCAAATGTTTGACTATCCAGTGAATCATTTTATATAATAAAGAACAGTATTAGAGCATAAGACTGTTGCTAGTATACTGTACTTTTGATCAATAGTGGTTCTATAGATCTCAACCTACAAAATTCTTGTTTAGCAAATTGTTACTTTTTCAGCCATTATTCAATTTCATGTTTAATAAATATATGGATAAAAAAAATTATCAGATCGGTAAACGAGACTGAAATGACATATATGCAAATTTCACTATTTTGGAGTCATGTTACATTTTAACTTAGTTTTTTATTCCTTCTGTAAAATAAAAAATAATTTAACTCGTGATGTGACTAATCAAAGATTAATATGCCTGGATTGAATTAGTTACTTTACTCCTACAACCATAATTGAACCCAGACATCCTCCTTACCACGAATTTGGCCTTTTACCAACGATGTATGATAATTTTGTCTGTACTAAGTTTACTTACAATAACTTTTCTAACTTTGGAGAGATAAAAATTTGTTAATCTGGAGACTAACAGGTCTTTAAAAAATCTGAAACTAGTGAGCCAGATGGACAAGAATGAGAGTTGTAGATTAGGATCCATACGCGGACTATCCCCCTCACAGATTAGGAAAAAAAAATCTTCAAAATTAATTCGAACAGTTAATTCTTATGTAACAGACTCAGATAGTTTAAGTTAGTTATAATTTATTAAATGTTAAGGAATGTTAGTAGGGTATTGTCTGCCTGTGGCGATGCCGAATCATCACTCCAAAACGGAAATTACGTCAGCATTCCCATCAGCTACAAGTCGAGCCGTAGCGAATATTTAAAAAGTTAGATTTAATGTAAGAGATTCTCGGGATAACCATGAGCACCAGGGGGCAGCACCTCACGGACTACGGGATAAGAATGTTGACGTTAGCTCGAATAAGCGTTCAAATACGAGACCGTTTTCCCCCAAAAGTCAGAGTTGAAGACTGGTGCCAGTGAGAAGCCGAGGGACCTGAGCAGGAAACCAGATGGAAGGTAGGAACTCTGCTTTATAATGTAGTCAGACTTTTATTCTGGGTGAAGCCCGGTTGTAGTTCAGCTGAAGATAGAGCGAGTTAATTATTTTTGCCATTCGGCGAGCTTCGGCCACAGAACAAATGGGAATCTTTTATTTAAGCATAATCCTTATTATTGTATATGATTAGGGTTGTATGTGAGGGATCGAGTTCGATTAATTAGTGGTTATGAGGTAATGATTACTGATGGGGAATAATTAAATTATTGTTAGGGCATATGATTATTGTTATCGATTAAGGATATTGTTTTATTATTAATTTATTAGTGGTTTTAGCAATTATTATGATTATTGAGGGAGAATCTGGGATATGATTTCGTTCTGATCGCATGTTATTATTTAGTAATATTCTTGAAGGTGAATCTTATGTTAAATTAAAAGTTTTAGTTTTCCAGTTGACTGAGAATTTCTGTTTGAATCTGTCATTGTTATTTAATAATACCTTATCTAGAATAGATGTATGTAATTTTTATTTCAATATAATGCCGCTTCATTTTTGTTAGATAAATGTTTTGGGGTTTATTTCTTCATCCATTTTCCCTTATGTGTCCTCGATTATACCCTGTCCTCTCCCAGCCCTTTGCCCCCGCGGGTAACACTTATATAGTCATGATATATAGAAATTTCTTCAGTATTCAAAAACCCTTTCAGAATTGATCTTAACTATTGGTGAGAGTGACAGAATTAAGCACATTTTGACTATATACCATGCAACTATTTCTTTAATGAAAAAACCTTTAAAATTAAAATCATAATGGCATAATCAGAATAAGAAAATCAGTTTAAAAATTTAAAATCAAATATTTCATTTTAAGAACTTAAAATATAACTAGTACTAAGATAATAAAAAATTGAGAAAAAAAATGAAGCAATAAGTTAAAATCAAAATGTATAAAAAAAAAATAAGACAGCATACCCTCAATGATTTAACAGTAACACTTTCCCTTTCAACTTTAACTTCTTCTTTTTCAGCACTTAACTCTCTTAATGCAGCACGGAGCTTCAAATTGGTCAACTGTAAGTCTTCAATATCACGGAAAGTAACTAAATGTTTTGAAATAACCTAAAAATATAAATGATAACTCTCAAGATCTAATCATGACAAGCAAATAAACAAGTAAATAAATAACAACATACCTCTGCCGATGTCTTTACATCAGCAGCAAGAGTTTGAGGGTCATCATGCAAAGGAATCATGTTGCCCCTCGCAGCTTCAAGTTCCTTTAATAAATAGCACACCTGGAAAATAGGATAAAATATTGAAAAACAGACATTGATCTAAAATATTGAAATAAGAATTATAGATAGATAGTTAAAAAATTTAAATAATAAACAATTTACATTCTCAGTATTAAGTATTAGGTATCATAAGACAGAGAATTACAAGAAAAAAAAATATTTTATATCATTCTTAATTTCCTACTAGAGTTTAAATAAAAGGGCAAGAAGCCTGGGGAAGTTTTAAAATTCTGATGGTTGGATGAATTAATAAATGTATGTATTGGGTTTACATATTAAGAATCAAGGGTCACATGAAAATGGCGATAAAAAAAACAAAAAAAACATGTACCACAATCCGTGAAGAGTGGTGTTTAGTACATGCTAAAGACTGTACTGTTTCTTGGACAACGGTTGTGCAGGGAGGTGATTTGTCCTAGATCACACTCAACCACCAGATCCCCCCCCTTATTTTGGGCACCTATATTTTATAGAGCCTGGAGTGCTTCAGGAGGGTCCTTGATCGTATGGGAATCATCTCCGGCCCTATCAGATTAAATAAAAGTTTGCCAGCGGGATTTGAGCCCCAGACCTTAGGTATGGCAACTCAGCACCACATAGCCACTCCCCTTCCCAAAAATAGTAATAGGGCGTTTAAATTTATATAGTAATAAGATCAACTACAGTATATTTTGCTGTTGACTCTAAACATCTTAATTTTAAATTCCTGGAAAACATTAATTTATAAATAATATTCAATAATCCAAGTACTTTAATCAATAATGTACAGTATAATATTATTAATAGAAGTTTAATTTTTTTTTAAACAAATTAAAAATTCGGAACAAGATATATGTTTGTTTTCAATCCTTCATTTATATTCAATATCAGTAAGTAAATAAAATCCTGATCTCATTGAACTCAGAATGAAATTAGTTCATGTTCTTCAATTAAATTGAATAACTCATTATTTTTCTTAAAAATACAAAAAAAAGTTAAAACTTTACACTAACTTATTATAATTAAATTAATTTGTTATAATTGAACAATTAAAATTTGCTTGAGTAGTTTGTATTGAAATATTCTTTAAAAGAGACCCATAAGTGAATTGAAAATCTCCAACAAATAATAAATTGATCTTGAATGATTATTACAATTCATATAATTTATAATATTCTTTAAATTTTTTAAGTTTGTGTTACAATGAAGTACTCTCTCAAGATTTATTAAAAAGTAGAGAAATACACACTTCTAAAGTAACAAATATTTACAAACAATATTTGAATCGTCAACTACTTCAAAAATATTTTTACAGATAAAACCATAGGAAATAGCAATGGTTAATAAATAACTACTGATTACAAAAAGTTAACGCTTTAAATATGGTAACCAAGATTTAATTACTTAGATAATCGAATAGAAAAAAAAATGAGGAAAAAATAATTAATAAATTTAATTAATTGTTAACTTCAAAGTTTCAATTACCTGACGACTGAGATCAGCACAGTCACCATTGAGCCTTCTATTCTCCCTAACCTGGAACTCGGCAGTTTGCTGTGCCTCTTCTTTGGATCTAGAAAGTTTTGCCAACTCATTCTCAAGCTCATCAACTTTAATAGTAAGACTTTCCTTAGTGGTAATGGCATAATTGTAATCTTCACGTTGTTTCTGCAAAATCGGAGCACGTTCCTCTATTTCCTAATAGCATATAAAATTTAAAAATTAAAACAAGCCAAATCGCCTAAATTTCCAACAAAAAGAACAATTAACGTGTTAGATTCAGAAACAGATAAGATTTCTAAACTTGTAGATAGATGATACTGGACAAAACTTAATTATTTATTGCATAAACAATATGGTACAAAATCATTAATTAACAAACTAGGGGAGGATGAAAGGGGAAATTACTATTAACATAGTTATTACCTTGTAATGATAAAAATTGAAAGAGCTTTCACAAATATACAGGGTGTTTCGGAATTGCACGGCACTATTTTAGGTATGTGTTCTCTAACATAAAATAAAAAAAAAGTTCATATTAACATATATCTCCAACTCATTTATTAAACAGATATCAAAGGTTAAAGATTTATTATTTATTATTACTATTTATGTATTATTATTACAACATTTAGAGTAACTTTTCAAAGGGGCCTCCGTTTTGTTGAATGCAAAATTCAGCACGACGAATCCATGCTTCTCTGGCTCTTTGTAGAGCTACGAAATTGACTATCCTGATGCTATACGAAGAGCCAGAGAAGCATGGATTCGTCGTGCTGAATTTTGCATTCAACAAAACGGAGCCACTATGAGCAGTTACTCTAAATGTTGTAATAATAATAAATCTTTAACCTTTGATATCTGTTTAATAAATGAGTTTGAGATATATGTTAATATGAACTTTTTTTTTATTTTGTGTTAGAGAACACATACCTAAAATAGTGCCGTACAATTCCAAAACACCCTGTATATATATATTTATATATCATCGTAAATACAATTATAGTTACGAACTCTTTAATGACTAATAAACTTCAAATAACCATTAATGACTGATATTATAACATTGTAAAAACAGAGATACATTCTTCAGAAATAGCATATATTTTTTTATATGAGGTAAATGTGATCAGTCAACAAGAAAATAGATAATTCTGCTTCCTTCACATATTTAATTAATTGAATTTATGAATTGACTTGACTAAATCTATTTTGTGAACTCAACTTTAATCAATTCTACTTTAAGAGATTCAAATAAATTTAAACTATGCCTTATTTATTGGTATGTTTCTGGAGCCTGGTGAATTAAGGGTTCAAGCCAAATTTTTCCAAAAATAAATTAATTGTATTGAAGGAAGTGAAATCTTGTCATCTTCGTAGCCTTTGGCTTGAAATGGAGTTATAATAAAAGAAGTAACTCCATTTCAACCCAAGGCCTGGCTAGCCACTTTTACACTACGAGAATGAGAGAACTCCGCTTCCCCCACTCAATACACTAACTCATTTTGGACTAAATTTGACTTAATAACTTATTCTCCAGGGTAGTGGATTTATGAATGATGATATATTAATCTAAACACATCAATACATATCTATTGATTATACATAGTTGATAAAAATAAATACAGATAAAGCAATGAACTACCTTTATTATTCTGTCAGTATATTCCTTCAGCCTATTCTTCTCCTGGCGTTCAACAAGAAGTTCTTGAGTGACTTCGGCATATTTAGTGTAAAGCTGAGTTAGAGTAAGTCCGGATTTCATTAATTTTGAAGCAGAAGCCGCCATGGGTGACAAACGACTAACTGCTGCTTCAGAAGATTCTAGATAAAATAATAAATAAAATTTAAAAAATTAGTAATATACAGGTAGAAATTTAGGAGGATAATACGGGAAAAGAGTTTAGAATAAATAATATTAAAGGGCAAAAGTTTTTAAAATAGCTGGTGTAAACAATCAAAAGCAATGCTCTTCATAATAAGTTTGATAACATAAAGAAAACAAAGAAAGGGAAAAAGCGAGTGTAAAGATTTATACTCCATAATGTCTAAAAGAGTAATAGACATTCAATGTACTAACGTCAGCTATCTTTATCAGCCATTAAACTAACAAGTGTTTTATTTGAATAACAAACAACTTGTATTTTCTACATTTCAACTTACTGAAATTAGGTAATGCGAACAGAAGCGTAAAATACCCTCTAACTAATATTATAGACGAAATAAAAATAAAAAAATGAATTTTTTTAAAAGTACATTACAAATACATGTTTTTGAAAAAGTTGACGACTACAAAAACAAACTGCTTAATTTTCACGAGTTACAATTATATAATAATAAAGAAAAACCTATATCAGGCTTACATTTGAGAAGAGACATTTTTTTTTACATTATAGAATGGGGATTAAAGTGTTATCTCTTCCTAAACTTAGTTTTTAAATTTTATGGAAGAGATTATTTAAATCATTCACTTCACTATTTTCCTACTTTCTCTATATCTGGGAATACACAGCTAAATTTTAAATTGAACTATATCCACCTTAAAAAATTTGAGTTTTACAAAAATAAAATAAAAACAAAGATAGAAACTTAATTATAAAGGTATAAATTAAAGGTTACTTAAAAACAACCATAGCATATCAGCTGTTGGTTTGCTTTATATCCATATACTATGATATACATTAACTATACCTGAAATTATGGTAGTACCTTGCTTAACTGCTTCCAAGAGAATATTAGCATGAGCAAGTTCCTCTTTTAGTGCAGAGAGAGTCTCTTGCTTCGCTTCCATGGCTTCCTTGTGTTCAGCCTCCATCACTTTTAGTTTTGTTTCTAGTTCACCATATTGAGATGAAGCTTCACTAAGAAGTTTCTGTAGTTCCCTTACTGCAGCACTCAACTCTCCAGCACGACTTTCAGAATCTTGTAATCTTTCTGAAGATAGAATATTATGATATCAAACACAACATACAAATAACATTTTTTAAGTATATGGTAACGCTATGTAAAATATTATTAATGAGAAATGACAATGAATATACCTTTATAAACATCAGCAAGTTTGGTCTGGGCTCTGATTTCTAGTTGGAAATTTTCAACTATCCTGTCTTCTTTTTCAGCCTGTTCTTTAAGTTTATTTGTCAATTCATCTATTCTTTCGCCAAGTTCTCTGTTACCTTTTTTAAGCTTTGCATTGTATTCTTTTTCGATTCTTAACTAAAAAGAAAATGTTGTCATTTAAGTACCTATAAAAATGTATAACTGTACTAACAAGAATACCACAATGAAACAGAACCAAACATTTAATTTGCTTAAAGGGTAATTTTTACATTAATAAAAGTCCTCTTGACTTCAGTGTAACTGCATTGTTGCAACAAAAAAGGTTTTATCAATATCATTTTAAAAATAGAAAAAAAATAAGAGCTAATTCAGTTTTGACCACTATCCTCAATAATAGATAACCTACCATAATTAGGATTACAATAAAATGATATATTTGATTACAAGTAAAAATGATAAAGTGAAATACTTGCTATCTATCAATACCAGAGACAACTCTGTTTCAAACAATTTAAATCATCAATAAATATTAATAATTATAAGATTTTGACAATAATTTAGAGTAGATTTGGTTCAGACACGGGTAGATATAAAAAAAAATGTATGATCAATTTAGCCTCTACCGTATTGGATCAATAAAGATCGTCAAATAATTGTTTTATTAACTAAAAGAAAAATATTTATTAACCTCTTCCTCTTTTTCAGCTACTTTGGTCTGAAGAGTAATAAGCTGGGTGGTGCTTTCACGTCTCTGCTTGGACATATCTTCGTTAGCCTTGGACAAATCCGAAGTCAGGTCTGAGACCTGATTTCTTAACAAACTTACTTCAGCTTCAAACCTCTTTTCCCTATATAAAATTAATAACATAAGTAAATTTAATTACAACTAAGAAACATAACAAAAATAAACTTTTCAAAACAAATACTTGAAATCAATTTCCATTTGCTTGGCCCGTGCTTCATCGGCCTCTGATATAGCCTCACATTTTGCTTGAATAGCAGCTCGTAATTGTGAAGTTAAAGTTGTTACATCTCCACTCAAACGTTCGATTTCAGCTTCCCGCCTTTCAAGAGAATTTGAGGTAATTTGTCTTTCATCAACAGCGACATCTCTCTTACGTCGCAATTCTTCAATTTCTTTTTGGCACCTATATTTACAAAAAATAACATTTAAGATAAAATTTTAGTACAAATGATCATAGTTAATTGTTATTGTTAGTATTGATAGTGTAATAAGTCCAATGACGGAATCTTAAGGATATAAGACAAATATTTATTAATAACTTTGATTCATAAACTTATTTGACAAAGAACAATGAAAGAATAGAAACAAACTCTTATTAATGAAACCAACAAAACTAATATTCTTAATAAAAAAATTACCATTATCGCTATAACCTGTCTCAAATTTATTTCATCAAAATTATCAACATCAAAAGAAGCTTTTGTAGCTGTACCACAGAGATCATTCAATTTTTGATTTAACTAATTAAATCTTATCTGAAATTTTGTCTATAATAATTTTTTTTTTAATCATATAAATATTATTAAAGTCTGAAACTGTTAAGGTTAAAGGAGTTTCCTATGTTTGTAACTATTCATCATACAAACTATGACTATAGTTGTTAGGATTATAATTGTTTTTAAAACATCAATCAAATCGTTAGAACATAATGTGAATAATTTCAGATTATATTTTTAATAAGCCAAAAAACTTGTTTTAACCCAAGTAGATAAATTAATTCTATGCCAAAGAAACAACAAATATTTTCTTAAAACAGTTGAATTTTTAAAAAATTACCTCTGAACATCTTCCCTTAATTTATTGAGCTGCAAATTCGCACTTGATAAACGCTGGCTGGTCTCCTCAAATTGCTTCAGTAAAGCATCTGATTTGATCTTGTAATCATCCCTTTCTTGTAAAGCTGTCTTAAGCTTTTCTTGAAACTCCTTAATTTTATCCTCTGTAATATCAAAATAAATTGAATGTTAAAAACAAATTAATTCACAGTATCTTATATATAAAATCAATTTACAACTAAATAGGATTTAAATTACAACCAATCATGAAATTAATGGTGGTAATGGGGAATACTTACTTACCTAAACAGAATATGGTACTCCAAATGTTATCTGTTATCTGTTATCAAATAATGTTATCTGTTCCACAGGTTGTCACTTCGAGTTGGGATACAAGTTTTAACTGTTTGTTTTTATTTTTAATATTTTCCAAAAATACAAGTTATTGTGAACTTTAGTATGAAGAAGAGAATATAATTATGAGTATTGAGTAGATTTCAGTAATCATTTCATATAAAAATATATGTTGCAACTAACATTTCGAAATATAGATGATATTTATTTGTTGGAACTTTCATTTTTTTATGAAATGAACAATGAAGTATACACATTCCCCATAACTACATTCTCTCTTCCGTAGTCCTTCAAGCGGGAAGGCGCACGGTGCTCTCTAGTAGAGCGTCGCAGAGAATTTTCTTGAGGCTGAGCTTCTGTGTTTATCCTGTGTCCTGTATCCTGAGTATCTTGGCTTGTATCTTGATGTTGAAGGGTTCTTGCAGGTTCCGGCTCCTGCTGCCCAGTTGGCTCGAGCTCTGGCTCAATTTTCTCTGGTTCTGTCTCAGTGATCGTCTCACCTTGAGGTGCTAAGTGTTTCAACGACACTGTCGTCTCTCGCCCGTCTCCGAGGCGTACCCTGGCATACTGTGGGTTGACGTCAAGAATGTCAACTTCCTCTACTAATGGATCGAATTTACTTTTTCGTACCTGTTTTTTCATCAAAGCTTTCTGTGAAGGTGAAAGCCAAGTTGGGAGTGAAATACCATTAGAAGATCGTCTGTTGTGTCGAAACATTCTTTCATGGGGTGTCTCGTTGGTTGCTGTGCACAACAGGGATCGAATTGAGTGAAGAGCATCAGGGAGCACCAATTCCCAATTCGATGGATCCAACTTCCTGTGTTCAAGAGCAAGAGATACAGTGCGCCAAATTGTACCATTTTCTCGTTCAATTTGGCCATTTCCTGTAGGGTTGTAAGGCGACGACATGGAAGTGGCTACTCCCCTACTGTGAAGAAATTCTTGTAGCTCCCTGGATGCGAATGAGGTTCCTCGATCAGTGTGCACATACGAAGGTAGACCAAATGTGGTGAATAAGTCAACAAGGGAGTCAATTACTGTTGATGAATTCATATTGGGACACGGGTAGGCGAATGGAAACCTAGAGTATTCATCGACAATTGTTAAGAGGTATTTGTTCCTTGATTTTGATGGAAGAGGGCCCTTGAAGTCCATGCTGATTCTCTCGAACGGATGCGTCGCCTTAACGAGAGTAGACCTCGAGTTTTTGTAAAATTGGGGTTTTAAGACATTGCAGGACGGGCACGATGCCGTCATCCTTTTGACATCCTCTACTGAATAGGGTAAATTATGAGTTCTTACCCAGTGGATCATTCTAGTCACTCCAGGGTGGCATAAGTCGCAGTGTAGTGAATATAATTTGTCACTTTGGGTTGCGTTACATACCCTGGAGAATGCATCTGCTACTTGATTATATTTTCCCGGCCTGTAAATTATTTCATAATTGTAACATGACATCTCCAACCGCCACCTCTGTATCTTCTCATTTTTTATTTTATTCTGATGTTTCATATCAAACATGAACGATACAGAGCGCTGGTCCGTAATAATTTTGAAAAACCTTCCGAGTAAGAAATGTCTCCATTTTTTAAGGGCACTGACAACAGCATAAGCCTCCTTCTCAACGGCTGAATGTTTACGCTCGCTGTTGCTCAGCTTTTGAGAAAAGAATGCAACTGGCCGCCCACATTGCTATAGAACAGCTGAAATCGAGAAATCAGACGCATCCGTTTCAACTAAGAATGGCTCCAAGTCATCAATCGTACTCACTACTGCCTTAGAGATCTCAGTTTTGAGTTGGTCGAAGTCAGATATAACTTCAGGAGTCAAGGGGAAGGTTTTTGAGTTAAGAAGCCGTTTGACTTTGTCCGAATAGTTAGGGACCCATCTAGAATAGTGCGCGAGCATTCCGATTGTCCGCTCAAGGGCCTTCCGACTGTCTGGAGGTGGAAGATTGAGCAGCGGCTTTAGACGTTCAGGGTCGGGAGATATGGTCCCACTTCCGATTTTATAACCAAGCAAATTTATTGAAGTTAGCGAGTACTTGCTTTTTTCTTGATTGATTGTGAAACCATATTTTTTGACTGCATCAATGAAGCGCTTGAGATTTTTATCGTGTTCCTCCTGATTCCGACCACACACCGTTACGTCATCCAGGTAAGCATACGTTTTCTCAAGTTTTTCGTGAGTAATAACGTAATCCATCACCCGCTGGAAGGTGGGTACTCCATCCGTCAATCCAAAAGCTAGGCGTCGAAATTGATACAAACGGCCACATGCCTCAAACGCGATGAAAGGCCGGTCTTTTTCTCGTAAAGGTACCTGGTGATATGCGCTTTTGAAGTCGATTGTGCTAAAGATAGAATTTTTTGAAACCTTAGAAACAATATCCTCGAGACTTGGGAGGGGATATGCGTCAAGGTGCGTGAACCAATTAATGGTTTGGGAATAATCAACGACCATTCGCTTTTTATGACTCTCGTTTTTTACAACGAACGCTTGTGCTCTCCAGGGAGACCTACTTTCTTCAATAATCCCATCAGCAAGTAGTTTTTCAATTTCTTTCTTCATGAAATCGGCGTCTTCTAAAGAGTGCTTCCGAGATTTGGCGATTATGGGTTCGACGTCGTTAGTTAGAAATTCAAAAAGGGGAGGAGGCTCTATCTTTGCTGGAGCCAGGTAACTGATGGTCAATGGAGGTTTGATTCCCCCAAAAGAAACCTTGAGTTCAGAGTGTTGTTTTAGTAGATCGTGTCCAACAATAACATTAGCACACAAATCGGGTAATACACTGAATTTAGTTTTAGGATAATGGTGACCCGACAACTCCAAATGAGCTACACAGTAATTAGAAATAGGCTTGCTGAGAGATGTTGAAGCCATGGAGACTCTACCAATTGTAGGGTACATTTTCAGGTTACAGCTTTTCGCAAAACACTGTGATATAAATGTCTCAGAGCTCCCTGTATCAATCAAAGCAAATGTAGGGGTGGAATTTATCTGAACTTGCACAACAGCTTTGTCGAGGACAGTAGAAGCTGCAACGAGTGCGGCTGATGAGGGAGCTTTCTTAGCTGATCTGCAGACAGATTTCCAATGACCCGTCTTCTGGCATCTTTCACATGTATCATTTAGAGCGGGGCACTGCTGACGAGTATTATGTCGCTGCCGACCACAAAAATAGCATTTTTTATTTTTGAAATTCGAGTTACTGGGCCTAGCTCCTGCCAAATTTGCTATATCTTCCGACGAGTTATGACTTTCCAGAGGGATAGATGAAGAAGCGTTAAGAGTTAGCTCAGAGGCGTATGAAGCAGATTGATTTTTGGCTGATTCTAAAGCACGAGCTTTTTCAACAGCCTCATCGAGAGTTAGCTTGTTAAATTCCAATAGTCGCAGCCTTATCTGGTGTGAACTGAGGCCGCGAATAAACGAGTCACGGACGTATGTTTTCCGATGTGTTTCTGCATCAACGTCCGCAAACTCACAGTTTTTACTCAACTGTTGCAACGCTTGGTGGTATTGGTCAATTGTCTCATCTGGAGACTGCTTACGGGATGCCAGTTTATGTCTTGAGAAAATTTCGTTTATTGGCTTCACGTACGTAGCTTTTAGTGTTTCAATAGCTGTCGCGTACGTGCCCTTATCGGCAATCAATTGGTAAATAGCATGTGAGATGTGATTAGTAAGCAAGCTCAACTTACCTCGATCATCAATCGTGCCAAAAGCCGCGATGAAATTTTCGAACGTCTTCAGCCAGTAATTCCACTCCTGAGCAGCTGTAGGGGAGTGTGGATCACCGTCGAACTTCTCCGGTTTCAGAAATTTGTCCATTTGTGAATAATAAATTGTAATGAAAATAAACCTTTTACAAAGCTAGGCTTTATTATTCACAACAAATGTTAAACTCCTTAGTATGATCATATGGATCCTATATAAAGGTTACAATAGATTATAATGATAATAGCATGATAATAAATCATCACACTATCATTAAGGAATATCAAAAAATTTGAAGAAAGGCAAATATGCCCTGAGCAACAGATATTTAAACCACATTCTTTCGTGTTTAAAATAACAAATATCTTAGGCTAATTAATTTGTTTTTGAATAATGACTAAGAATGCAGATATAAATAAAAAGATGAAAGTAAAAGAAAATACTTACGTTGAGATCCTCTAGTACTTTCAAACAAAGCTATAGCTGTTATGTAGTTTTCTATATGTTCATTCAGAATTGTTTCAATTTTTTCCCGAAGAGCCTGATCTATTGTATCATATTCTTCACTTGGCAGAGCCCTTAAAATCAAAGCTCTAGCGCCTCCTTCCATTTTAAAAACACTATTTACTTTACAAAACTACGCAATCAATATTAGAAATAGGTCATGTCATATGGATATTAGAATATTTCTGTCATGTGGAAGTTAAGTAACAGGCCTTTGTGTAAAGTAATCATTCATCTGAGAAAAGTATCACTAACCATGTGACAAAAAAGAATTAGCCCTTTCAAATTAAAAACATGGCCGGTAAACAACGGTTCCCTTACTGAATCTGAACCTTAGCAGGCAGGCAGCCAGCCATCATTAACGGTTGATCTAGTTGTGTCATATAAGTAAATATACATATTTCAATAAACTTGGTCAATAATTATTCTATTTCATACAATAAAATTTTTAAATTAAGGTGGACCCATAAAAAATAAATCATATGTCATTGGAATATTTTAAAAGATTCTTTAAGTATGATTCGTATCTCTTTGTCTAAGTTCTCATCAGTAAACACAGTCTGAAATATATAAGCATTTATTCAGATTATCTTATACATTGTAATAGGAATATCGTTAGTATTTTACTAAGAGTCTAAAAGAAAACATGAAAAAAATAAAATTATGGAGGGGCACTTAATCAAGTTCTGTTGATAGTTAGTTCAGCTTGGAACAAACGTTCTACTCTCTTATCACTCCCAATTTAGAAAATAAATCTATATGAGCACTTGTCCAAGCGGCAGACTAAGGTGCCCCCAACGAAAAAATAGTTTTTGGGGGCGCCTTCAGAGGCCTCAGGTGCCTAGCAAACGAACATGTGAAGCCTGAGTTATTATGGTTCTATCTCACGGTGCTCCCTTTTGTGCATTGTTGTGCTTATTGTTTGAATCTCATAAAAAAAAATGTGGCTGGCGCACTAGTCGGAGTTAGAAACACCTCACAATAGTGCAATAATTTATGGAGTTTATTAACTTCGTATGTAACGATTTTTTATGACTTCATAAAAGTTCTCAACAAAGTTTTCGGTCGAGCCAGTCTTCTCTCGAAGTCTCCTCTACATCCTGCAACCATCTCTCCTATCAGTTCATTAAAACAATCCCTTAATATTAAAAATTAATTCGAGAGAGTAAGCAAGCACAAAAAATTAATTCTAGCGACTTAAAAGTAACACAAGTGACAGAAATTACCAAGAGATTTTAGAAACTCTCCTGCCTGCTCGTTTCTGAAATGTATAACATCATGACTAATTCTAATAATCTCTACTATTCTATATATCATTCTACTATTTAGTATTGAAAAAAAGGGATTCACCAAACCAGGATATAACATGACTGTACTAAATGTTAAATTTAGGAATTTCAGTAAAAAAAAAAAAGCAAGGTGGAAATCAAACTTGTATCATGTTTGACTGAAGTACTACAAACCATTAAAACACTTTTATAACATGTGAAAAAAAATTTGATGTATTGGTCTATAGAATATAAGTGTGAGAATTTATAATTGACATTAAAAATAAGACGAAAAATCACTAATCTAATTAAAAATAGGCATTGGATCCAATGCCTATATGTTCGTTCATGTGTCTATAGCATAATTCATAAACGGTTGCTGAAATTTCATATTTTCGCTTGAAGCACACCTAGTTGTACATTTCTCTTTAAGGCAATTACAAGATCAACCATCCATTGTGTAGTAAATATATAGTTTATGGGTGTGAGAGCGCGCACGTATATTACCCTAATTAAAACTTTCTGATAACAAAATAAATAATGAGGAATTACCTGCAATAAAAGAACATTGATCAGAAAATGAAGAACTCTTAACTTATAAATGAAATAATTAAAATAGTAAATAGAAATCAGATCCTCTTAGTCACATAACTGAATGTTGTGTACTCAACACTTGGAACGCCGACTTCTTTGGAATCCCCTCGATACTCATAGCGCCATCTCCGTAGGTAGTAAACATTTTATAGTGATGGCTTGAATTTTTGTGACACTGTTGTGTTCCATAACAGTTAAAATGTATTCCATTCAGCCTAATGAAATAACTAACCGAAAAATGCCTGCATTTTTGCAGAGCATCGAAGTTGAAAATTTTAAGTCTTATCGCGGTAAATTCACAATTGGACCATTAAAGTCGTTCACTGCGGTTGTTGGTCCCAATGGTTCTGGTAAATAAACATCATATGTGTTTATTTTACTAATTTAATGGCCTATCTCTGATCTAAAGTGTTTAATACTATTTTCTCTTGTTAAGGTAAATCGAATTTTATGGATGCCATCAGTTTTGTTATGGGTGAAAAGACTTCTGCCCTGAGAGTTAAAAGACTGAGTGATCTTATCCATGGTGCTTCGATTGGAAGACCTATTTCTAAAGTGTATGTAGTTTTTATGAGTGAATTATTATACTGCATGTTATTACTGTTCTACCTAATTCTATGTCATGTTTTAAGTTAAAAGTATCGTGAATGTTTACTGTTGATTTTAGGGAATCAGTTTGCTTCCTTGGTTAAAAGGATAATTTTTCAATTAATTATCTCATTTCAAAACAATTTAAATTACCATTGATTCTCTGAAAAACTATGTATTTAATACTAATTGTTTATCCAGTTCATATTATTAGAGAATAGGAGAGATTTAAAAATTAGTTTTATTACATTTACATATTATTATTATGTATTTTGAATGCTCCACTTACTAATACAATACTAATTGTTTATCCAGTTCATATTATTAGAGAATAGGAGAGATTTAAAAATTAGTTTTATTACATTTACATATTATTATTATGTATTTTGAATGCTCCACTTTAACATTTAAGATTACTGTTTTTTTTTGTTTGACGTATGGAATATTAAAAGTTTATTCATTTAACATTCCCCCACGGCCTTTTCTCCATTACCAATTTTGCATATTATCACTTCTTATACTTATAACTTTTACCATTTGATTCTAAAGTAAAATATCACTGATACAGTATAGTAAATTATGCAATGATTGAATCTTTGGTTAATTCATCAACCTTCGAGTAATTAGGACTTTAGTGTGTATAAATTTAAATGTTATATGGTTCACTGAAGTTATCAATATGGCTGTTTTCAATGATCATTTGTCAATAACAATGATTTCTTTATTCAGCAGCTTAATAGTATCTTTTCTATCCACGCAATTTATTTTAGTGCTTCAGTGACTGCCGTATTTTTGATGGAGGATGGTGCTACCAAACGATTTACAAGGACTGTTCAAGGATCATCATCTGACTACAAGATTGACAGAGAAGTATTTAATATTTTTGTAATAATGTTCATATGTTCCCAGATATATATATCCTTTATTTTTTAACCATTATCATTTTTAGCCTGTATCTACCCAGAAATATTTGGGAGACTTGGAGCATATAGGAATCAATGTGAAAGCAAAAAACTTCCTTGTATTTCAAGGAGCAGTCGAATCTATAGCAATGAAAAACCCAAAAGAGTTGACTGCACTGTTTGAAGAAATCAGCGGGTAAGATTTATTAAATTATATATAAATAACACGTATATACCCCCTAAAGTTAGATGACAGTGAACCAATGAGGTGACTTAACAAGAGGAAGTTCACTCCTCTGCACACATTTAATTAAAATGACTAAATCACTCGTTTATTTCCATTTCATTTTATATCTCACTCTAACCTACATTGTATAAAATATTATTGTTATCCTTGTTAGACATGTACAGAATATGCTAAGGAATTTATCAGGGATTACTTAGATGGTTTTAGTCTAAATTGTTAACTTTTGGTCAAATATTTTCCTTTTATCAAATACTAGGGAATATATCAGAACATAATAGTGTTTTTTCATCAGCTTTTTATAAATTTCAGAAATGCATATAATTACTTCGATCATCAGATGGTATATACCATTTTGGTTGAAAGAAGTTAGTAAATCTTGTAGGAATGCGGATTACAGAAACATTAATTAATTTTTGAATCAGTAATTATTTTTCTGAGTTCAAAATTCACTCTTGTTTAAAGTAAAAATATTTAAGATATTCTCTCACACCTGCACAATTTAATTTAATACTATTGTATTTCATTAGTTTATTCTGAAAACTGAAGAGGTTTGAATCTGGGAAGTAAAATATACGTGCTTGAGTTTGCAAATGATTTGATTCTGTTAGATAGGATGTGAAATAAACTCTAAACATGAAATAAAATACACGAGAACTGGTAATGAATTAGGGTTCTAATGAGGCGAAGTATATGATTAGTAGCATCTTGATGGTAATTACGGTATTGTTGATAAATAGGAGGGAAAATTGTAAAGTTGAGGTACTTGAAGTCAATTTATACCATAAAAAATAAAAGGAGGAAATGCTTATATTTCTGCCTCGACATTACTTTGTGCCTTTTTCCTTCAACTGTTCTATGTGGCTGTGAAACATGGACTTTGAATTAGACTGAGGAAAGGTGGGAGGATATGATTAAGGGTGATCTAATGGGTTAGGGTTATCTGTGGATGGAAGTTTATAACCAGTGATCATAGTATTGGGATCGAGCCTTCGGATTCACTAAGCCTTTTATTATTATATACACATAGCAAAAACTTATGGACTCAACACAAAAATAACTTAAATATTGGACGAGCAATAGTGAATAATTATTATGTTTCTGACAACATTTCTTTTAATAAAGGTCAGGAGCATTGAAAGAAGAATATGATCATGTTAAGTCTGAAGTATTAAAAGCTGAAGAAGAAACAAATTTTACTTACTTAAAAAAACGAGGTGTTGTTGCCGAAAGGAAAGAAGCAAAAATGGAGAAGGATGAGGCTGAAAAATACCAAAGACTAAAGGATGAATTGGTATGTTTCAATCATCATTGAAAAACAATGAATGAGTCAATCAAATATTGACAATGAATACTGATGTATCCTTTATTAATTTTAATATTTTATTCCTCAGGCTGAAAAAGAAATAGAATACCAATTATTTAGGCTTTATCACAATGAAAATGACATCCAATATTTTGAAGGCGAGTTGGCTAAAAAGAAGAAAGAAGTAGAAAAAGTGGAAAAAAAGAAGGAGCAGGCTGAAGAAGTGTTAAAGGAGAAAAAGAAAGAACAAGGAAAATCTAATAGGGAACTGGCTAAAATTGACCAAGAAATCAGGGAAGTTGTAAGTGTTTTACCAATGTTTAAATATTTATATTTGTTAAATAGTGTTGTGGTTGTCACTGTGAATGATATATCCTCTTTTTCATCATATCCCTAATCACTATAGATAGTTTACTGGTTAGTTTAATTAAAATTAATTAATTTAATAAAGTTGATGATTTAAATACAGTTAGTTGCTTGTCATTAACAAAATTTTAACTATGAAAGTTCTTACATTGTAATAATATTTTAAATAAATCGTCCATGAAAGGTTACTAGACCCATACAATGCTTTCTTGAATTAATTCACACACATATCTCTATATTTATATATAAAGAAGTATAAATTTATTACTTCACGTTATAACCATTTGTATTTTTGTGTGTGACAAATAAAGCAGGAGTACTTTATGTAACGTGGGACAGTTAATAGACAATTAGATTTAAGGAATTGGTTTCCTGGTGGGCATGAACATCCTAAAACATTATAGACAAACAAATGTTCCTATGGGGAGTCCATAATATGACTACTAAAGTTTTATATTTAGGACAGACAATTCCAGTTGTAATATTCCATTTTTTTATTAACTATTCTTTTTTTCTAAAAAATAAATTATTACTAAAGCGAAAGTATTATGAGTTTATATGATTAATATTGTTTTGTTTTTTATCAGGAAGCTGAAGTTAATAAGAAAAGGCCATCATTCATTAAAAGCAAAGAAAGAACGACACATTTACAGAAAAAGTTAAACACAGCAAAGAAGTCCCTAGCTGAAGTAAGGCAAGCAGCCGAAGCACATGCTGAGGATACTAGGCTACTTGATGAAGAGCTTGCAGAAGTGAACAGGAAGAGGGAAGAGTATGAATTGAACGAGAAGGACACTTCTCAAAGTCAAGGCAGAGATATTACATTAGAGGAAAACCAGGTAAAAAAATGTCAAATTTTTATTTTTTTGGTTCAAATTAAAATAGAGATACTAGTCTTGTTGATTTTAAAAAATTAAATAATACAAAACTTCCATTATTTGCTGAGTTGAATCAATTTTAATTGACTTGATAGTTTGCAGGTATTAGGTCTTGTTACTTAAACAATATTAAATAAGCTCTAAGGAACAAAATAAAATTAAAAAAATCAGCTAACAAGATTGCTACTTTGCCTTTAACTCGGTTAACCTCACTCATGTTAAGCAGTGCCGATTGGCATATTAATCATTTTTCAAATTACTGTTTAGAATAGAATAGAATAGAAAACAAACTTTATTCTGGGACCAAGTCCCTTTAGAATAACAATAAAGAACAAGTAAAATAAACATAATATTTATCTGGCCAGGAGGCACATAATGATACAAATCATGAAGTAATCATGAGTGACAAAACATAATAGAAATAGAGAAATAAAAAATAATAACTGATTAAAAAGTAAGAGACTTTACAGGATTTTAACTAATTTTCTAGAAAAATAAAAATATATATAAAGGTTTGATATTAACAAAATAATAATAAATAACATTAATATAATAGTTAATAACGGAATTGCTAAATAAAGCAAATAAATTGCATAGCATGCGATCAAGTATTTACAAAGTTTGTATCTTCTTTGTTGTTGGAAAAATAAACAAACACGTAGGTAACGAGATCGAGTATTCGACACACATTAATTCAAGCGGAAGATTGGCCTGCCTGGAGAGCATTTTTTTGGGATGCCAAGAGATGATGGAAAAGCAGGGATTTAAATGAGGCCAGTGAAGGTGAATGGCGGATGAAAGGAGGGATTGAGTTCCACACAGTGGTGGACCGGGCGAGGAAGGAACGGTCCAATGCCTTAGTTCTATGGGATGGAATGTAGAGATCGGAGAGGCGGGATCTTGTTTGATGGTGTTGGGCAGTGGATTTGAATTGGACTCTATAGGAGACTATAGATATATGAAGGGTGTTGCGAGTTAATGGATTGGTATAGAAAAACACTAAGGAAATAATGTCTACGAATGGGTGGGAAGAGCCACTTTAACTCATCATAATGATGTGACACCCGGGAGTTTATAATAAAATAGAAATTAGTTGGTTATATCTTCTTTCATTTTACTTATGTAAACTCCCTAGGAGTCTATTATCTTACCTTTTATAGTTTATATATATTCTACTACCTTTTCCATAATTTTCTTCTCACCTCTGATGTTTATACCTTTTCTCTCTTTTTTAAATATCTTTCTGTTTACTTCCGTCTTTTATCTTTGTTAAAAAAATCTTTTTTTGGCATCACCACCGTTCTGTACATTTTCTCTGTAATTTTTTGTATTCATATATATCCCTCACTTTTGTTCTAAAATTCTACCTCTCTACTTATATAGTTTTTCTCATTTATCATATACCTAGTCCTCAATGTATTTTTATTGTATTCATTGTATGTTGTCTGTTTTTCTTTCTTAGCCCTGAAGATGACCCACAAAGTGGGTCGAAACGTCGGCACTTAATTAAATAAGTATCCACTTATTTAGTGTTTTATTTGACTGCACCCCCAACTATTTTCTTCCTTAATAAAATAGAAATTTTATTTTATTTAATGAACATTAAAGACAGGACATTTAAGAACGTATTATACTGATTTTAATATTAAAAAGGGAAAAATTATTGGAGATGGTATAATAAATAAAAATTAACACAATAACAAGTAAAACATATATATATATATATAATTGAATGTCAATATTCAAGTCTTAACTTTTCCTCAGAATTAAGAGTCAATCAAATAATAAAGGATCAACTTAGTCTCATCATCTATTTTGCCCTTTGACTCTGTGTTCATGTGTCCTGATGATGATTTTAAAACTAAAACTAAAGCACCAGCATACAATAAAAAATAATTCAATTTTTCATTGACCAAACCACAACCAGTTTCTTCATAATTATTACTTCTGAATACACCAATTTCTGCATCAATAAAAAAGGAAGAGCTTGTTTTTTTTTAATATTTCACTTTATGCCTAAAAAGGCTCCTGTGAAAAAAATGTATCTACTACGTAATATTTAGTTTATACTTTGATTAAAAAGTAATTATCAACAACGTATAATCTAGGTTATGATACATCATCTTGTTTATTACATAATTGTGTTGTTTTTTAATATAAAAGCTGATTATTTAAATACCGAATTATTAGAAATCTTGTTTATTTTAGAAATAATTGATATCTATATAATAAAAATGAATCGCCATTTCCTTGCTAACCTTAAAACTCGAGAACGGCTCGACCAATTCGGCTAATTTTTTTTTCGTATTTTTTTAAGGTGCAAAGAAGGTTCTTATGGAGAGAAAAAACGTAAAAATGACGAGTGAAATAATAAAAACAACAATTTTCTTTTCCCATACAAACCACTCTGTTCCCAGCTGTCAAACATTTGACGTCAATCAAAGGAAAACAAAGGCACGTTAGATGTTAGTAAAAGTTTATTAGGGTCCAGTCCCTATCATATAATCTATATATATAAAAATGTTATGTTCGTTTGTGTATGCTTCAAAAACTCAAAATGTTCTGCATCGATTCAGCTAAAATTTTACCATGATGTACAACACGCTCCAACGATTGTTTTTATCTATTTTTCACGTTACTAACATAACCCTAACTGCGCATATATATTATTTATTATATGCTGAATTTATCAACTTTGTCTTATCGACACGTTCGAGGTGTCCTTTTTTTCAGCTCGCCGAGACAAACAAAAGTGTTTATATACATTTTCCCCATTAAACGCAATTAAAGTGAGATAAAAATTGTTTTTAATATAAATTAATCGGCCAACATTTTTTACGTATTTTATTATTTTTTATAATTAAACAGTTTTATTTATAAATAAAACAGGTGATAATCCAAAGAAAAAATCGAGGTCGTTGGTTTTTGGGTTGTAATCTTATCTCTTTCTTCTATTCCAGTGAAAATCGAAATAATGCCTCGCAGGAAATCGTATTTGGGTCGTCGTACTCGCCACGCAGAAGGAGAGAGAAGACGGCTTTCAAATATGACTGAGGAAGAGCGAGCAACTGTACAAGAGAGGAACAGACTTAGCACCAGCCAGATGCGTAACGCGGAACCAGCAGAAAGACGAGCAGCTAGGCGTGAGGATGCACGATTGCGAGCACGGCAGTCGCTTGCTGCAGCAACAGATTTGGTTCGTTCTCAACGGAATGAAAGTGATAGGGTGAGAACAGCTAATACACGAATCCAAAGAACAGCAGATCTGAATCTGCAATACAATCGTCTTGCATTCCGGTACGATCCAGCTCTTGATTATAGTTGAAGTCAGCATGTTGTCATTGGCCAGATGAGTCAAGTCTGTACCTACTGCCAGGCTCTGAGGTTCAATAACGAAACAAAAGGGGTGTGTTGCGCTGGCGGAAAAATCAAACTGCCTCAACTTGAAGCACCACCAGAGCCGTTGAAAACTCTACTTGCTGGATCTACCGCTGAATCGAAGCATTTTTTATCGAAAATCAGGAAATATAACTCATACTTCCAAATGACGTCTTTTGGTGCAGAAATTGTGACTGCTCAATTCATGCCAAGTTTTAAAATCCAAGGGCAATTATATCACAAAGCTGGATCACTACTCCCGTTCCAAGATAGTAACCATAAATTCCTTCAAATGTACTTTATCGACGATGATAGAGATGATATCGATGCACGTTGCGGAATAGATACATCGCTACGAAGATCCATCATATCGCAACTGCAAAAGCTCCTTCACGAAAATAACAATTTGGTGCGTTTGTTTAAAACGGGAGTTGATATGATGCCATCAGATACTCAGAAGATTGTCATCCACGCAGAAAAAACGCCTGCTGGAGAACATGTTCGAAGATATAATGCTCCAACTATAGATGAAGTAGCAATTGTCATAGTCGGAGATCAGTTCCAACCCAGAGATATTGTTCTTCATCGAAGAAACAATCAACTGATAAACGTCGCAGAAACTCACCGATGTTACGATGCTCTGCAATATCCACTTATTTTCTGGGATGGTGCCGATGGTTATCATTTCAGCGTGAAGATGATAAATCCAGCAAATGGTGCAGAAATCAATAAAAAGTGAAGTGCAATGAACTTTTACTCATACCGCTTAATGATTCGAAAGGACGAGGATAATTGTATTTTAAAATACCGTCAGTTGTTTCACCAGTACATTGTGGATATGTATGCGAAAATTGAAACGGAACGTTTACTATTCCTGCGTTTGGATCAGACCAACCTCCGCTCCGAAGAATATATTCATTTACGGGATGCAGTTGTAAATGACGGTAATACAACCAAAATAAGCTCAAGTCGTTGATGGATTTCATTATAAAACGTGAAGTTTTTGGATCTGTGTGCTGCTGGATGTATTCAGTAGAATAGCAAAAGAGATATATACTTATATATACATATAATCAATCAATTGCGTATTATACATGTACACTGTATAACATAGACATATGTATACATACATATGTTACGATATTATATATAATATAAGATATTTAAAATAATATATATATAAATGGCATATATACAGCATATATTTATATATATATATATATATATATATATATATATATATATATATATATATATATATATATATATATATATATACATACATATTTATTTATACTATATATAAATGGCATATATATAGCATATATTATCAAGTATTGCAATATTAAACTTCTATAAAACGTATCCTTTTTTTTGTTCATCATTTCCTCACATGCAACCACAAGTGCCACAGCGAAGCGTGGCAGGGTACAGCTAGTAAAATAATAAAAGTTTTTGTGAAAAAATGAAACCTTTCTGTTTAATTTTCTGATACAAGGCCAAATAAATCATAAAGCATGTTCCCTGTTGCCGGTGACGGATGCCGACTATAAATTCCTGCAAATGGAATAAATGGGCAATACACCAGAAGAAATTGATCAGCGTTGTGCTAATAACAGTTTAGTGAGGAGTTCTATTGTAGAACAATCACAAACTTTGTTTCATCAACAAAATCGATTGATTTCATTGTTTAAAACTACGCTGGATCTTATTGCATCTGGTAATCATAAAATTGTAATCAGAGCTGATGAAACTCCTGTAGGAAAAAATGCGAGATGTTTCAATGCAGCAACTATCGATAAAGTTGCCAATCAAATGGGAGGAGAAAATTTGTAAGCCCTTTGTTTTTGGGTAATAGGGCAAAACAACGTCTGCTGGGACAGCTAGTAAAATATAAAAATGCAATATATCCACCTAAATACATACTTATCATCACATCATACCTGTTTATACTAATAAGAAAAGAAAGCATTATAGCCATTAAAGTAATTGTTAAATATTTTTGTTTGTATACTTTATTTTGGAAATTTATCTAATTTTAAAATTTATTATTTGTAGGTTCAAGAGTATCACCAACTTAAGATTGAAGCTCAAAAAAAATCTGCTCAATATCTCCAAGATTTAGATTCCATTAACCGTGAACAAAAGGCCGAACAAGATGAGTTAGATAATGAGGTTAGATTGATGGTTCAGTTGGAGAGTCAAATCAAGCAAAAAACACATGAAAAGGAAGAAGCCCAAAAACGAGTTGATAAACTCACTGATCATATCAGGTTGATTTATTGATTAACATGTAATAATTTTAATTTTGATGGGTTATAAATGTTTAAATAACTGTAGTATATTTTGATACTACAGTTACCGCCACTTATTCAGGATTTTCTCCTAAATAAAAAATGTATATAACAAGAGAAAATTACGTTTATATAAGAGATAAAAATTTCTAATAAAAAATAAATTTTCTATCCTAAAGCTAATTAAAATACTTGAAATTGAAATATTCATGAATATTTTAAAAAATGTTATACAGTACCTAGGTTATTAGTAAAGTTGGTGAAAAAAGTGTATCATTTGTTCACTAACTTTACTTCCTGTTTTTTAAATACATACATACTAAGTTAATACATTAATTTCATTATTTCTTGAGATAGTTCAGGTTTGGGAAGCATAGGTAAGAACAGGTCGTATAAGAGTCTTGTATAAGATCAGTTTAGTGCCCCTGGTAAGAGATCTGCTGCAAAGTTTTCAGTAAGCCAAAATATGCCCTGTTTGTGGCCACTAGCCTTTTTCTTATATCAGCAGAGACATCGTTTTGTTACATATGTAAACTCGTTTACCCTTTGGAATGTGTAAGGGGCTACAGTCAGTGTCTCATCGCCACCAGTCCCTGTGTGCATATATTTTGTTTTCCTCTCGTTTATGGCTAACCCCATGGCTGAAGCAGTGCCCTTGAGTTTCTCAAAGGCTTCTACCTATTTCGATCGGGTCCTGGCAACAATATCCAGGTTGTCAGTGTATCCCAATATCTGTACAGTACGGGTAAATAAAGTGTGGCCTGTCTGGATTCCTGAATCCCGTACAACTTTCTCCAGAGCAAGATTAAAAATTAGACAGGCCAGTCCATCCCCCTGTCTCAAACCTTTACTGGAGGGAAATGCATCAGAGCAGTCAGACTGGATCCGTACCTGACACCTTACATATTTCATTGTCAACTTCACGAGACGTATCAGTTTGCTTGGAATGCCCATTTCTCTCATCGCCTCATACAGCTTAGGTCGTTTGATGCTGTCATATGCACTTTTAAAGTCGAAAAACAGGTGGTATGTAGGGATTTTCTATTCGTGACCCCGTTCTAAAATTGTCCTGTGGGTAAATACTTAATCAACAGTGGATCTGCCCTTCCGGAAGCCAGCCTGATATTTCCCGATTTCCCGTTCCAAAAATGGGGCAAGTCTGCTGAAAAGGACATAGGACATTTGAGAGGATCTTAGGCACAAGACAATAGGGATATTCCACGATAATTCGTGCAGTCAAGTTGATCTCCTTTCTTATGGAGAGGACATATTATAGCATTAGCCCACTATCGCGGCACTCTTTCCTGGTCCCAAATTGTCAGGACCATATCAGATAGTGCTCTATGGAACTCATCTCACCCATAGTTGAAGAGCTCGGCTGGTAATCCATCTGGTCCCAGTGCCTTATTGTTTTTCATGCAAAGAATTGCATCCATTACTTTCTCAAAGTCCGGGGGCTCGATATCACCAAGATCGTTAGGGATATCCTCTCCAGCAATGTCGCCTGTCTCTATATCTTCAATAACCGCTTCCTCATTTAGTAACAATGTGAAGTGCCTAGCCCACCGATCCAGTATACCATGCTTAATGGTATCAGTGTCCCATCTTCTTTCTTACATGCTTGAGTCCTAGGCTTAAAAGCAGCACATCCATTATTGACCTTCTGGAAAAATTTCCTGCTTTCTTTTACACTACAATGGGCCTCCATATCCTCCAACTCCCTTCTCTCCCATCCTCTCTTCTTATTCCTTAGGAGTTTCTTCTCCAGCCTTCTTTTATTTCTATATTCTTCCGTGGCTCTCCTGGTGAACGGAATGGTTTAACATGTTGCTGTACGCTTCATTCTTCGCATCATTGGCCAACTTACACTCCTTGTCGAATCATTTACCTCGATCTTCAAGAGGCTTCTTTCCAAGGATTTGTTCTGCTCCTCCGTCCAAGGCCTTTTCCAATTGAACCACTGAGTGGAAAAAGGGAATAAGTGACTGAAACCTATTTTTTCAGAAACGCAAAAAAACTGTCTACATAGATTTCTGTTGATCTTATAAAATAACATTAAACATGAAAAACATACTTTCATACATGGGCAATCTTAATATATATATATATATATATATATATATATATATATATATATATATATATATATATATATATATATATATATATATATATATTACAACATTATTTTATACTTTTATTACATAGGAACTATTTATTTATTTAAAAGTTATTCCCTTTTTACACGCTCATTACCAAACAACCTATTGATTTTAAATGGTCTAGAGCTATTGAGTATTCCCTTTTTCTGCTCAGTAAATTTGCCTACGCATGGTAAGAGAAATGGGTATCTCAGTTTATATTACAGCAAAAATTGAGTTATTTCCTTTTTCCCTGGTAGTTCAACTGGTCCCAGACATCCTGTACACTTTCAACGTCAGCAATGCTGAGCCCGTCTCTCACTAATTCTTCCATTTTCTGTTGAAATGCTTGGCAGCTTTCTGATGTTCCACCTTTCGGACCTTTCTGCTTTGTGGCTCCTGAAGGTGGCTCTAATTCTTGATATTACAAGATAACGGTCGGAGTCGACATTTGCCCCCCAAATGTCAGCTAAAGAGTGTGTAATTGTAGAAGGTCCCCTTGATGCGGATGGAGCATAGGCTATCACTAATAGAATTGAATCCAATAACCTGCTGTCTTATCCAACCTCTCACAACGAACCAAGTGCCAAATGTGTGGTTTCTGTCATGGCCGCTGGAATATATTGTGCGAAATTTCTTCTCCAACAGCCCATGGCCGGTCCAGCGGATCTCCTGAATAGCGGTTACGTCGTCTGTATTTGTCCAATTCTGAAAGGAGGACTTGAAGCCCACTTGGTCTGTATAAAGTTAAAATGTTCCACATTCCTAATCTGAAGTCCATTGAATAAACTTCATTCAATTAAAATAATAAACTGGTTTTGGTACATGTAAATTCGGTAAGATATAATATATAATAATTAGACAGTTCATTGATTATTATTTAATGAACTACATGAATAATTCTTCTTGTTAAGCATTTATGCAGTATTTGTTATCAAGAAATGTTAATGACTTATTTTCAAACCCTACTAATTGTTTTTACAGGAGTAGCGAACAGTCTTTAGAAGAACAGAAAAAGCTACAGCAAGACTTGCAAAGTGATGTAGGAACATCTAAGGACAGGGTTAAGGAATTACAGGCTGAGTTGGAATCAATTATGGAACAACTCGGAGATGCTAGAGTGGATAAGCATGA
Organism: Troilus luridus; assembly: GCA_964056705.1. Taxonomy (NCBI): domain Eukaryota; kingdom Metazoa; phylum Arthropoda; class Insecta; order Hemiptera; family Pentatomidae; genus Troilus; species Troilus luridus. The sequence continues at coordinate 56,815,688 of OZ057414.1, forward strand.
AGACTCTAGAAGGAAAAAGAAACAAGAAATTGTTGAGAACTTCAAAAAAAATTTTCCTAAAGGAGTGGTGAGTTCATTTTAAATATTTTTGCTTGAAAAAATAATTTAATGCATTATTTGATTATTTTGAAACATCATGGGGCAATTTCATTTCTTCAAAAATAGTGTTTGAAGCAAGTGGGCTCAATTGTAATTTTTATTATTATAAAAAGTGATAATTTTTTTATCTAAAATATTTTTTTTATTTTTCAGTATGATCGTATGATCAACATGTGCCATCCACAGCATAAAAAATTTAATGTGGCTGTTACAAAGGTATTAGGTAAATATATGGAAGCTATAGTAGTCGATACTGAGAAAACTGCTAGACAGTGTATTCAATATTTGAAAGAAAATCTTCTAGACCCAGAGACGTTTTTGCCTCTCGATTATATTCAGACAAAACCATTAAAGGAAAGATTGAGGTAAGTTATATTGTTTTATAACTTTTTAGGAGTTGTAAAATGTTCAATAATTTGATTTAACTACAAATTTAATTTTAAAAAATGATTGACAGGGCCATCAAAGATCCAAAGAACACTAGGTTGTTGTATGATATACTGAACTTCCATCCACCTGACATTAAGCAAGCAGTTTTGTTTGCAACAAATAATGCTTTAGTATGTGACACTCCTGAGGACGCAATGAGGGCTGCATATGAAATTGACTCCAACAGATATGACGTAATAATTCATTCTTATTTTTTATTGTTCATTTTACTGTTAATTAAAATTAAATTGTAAATCAATCATTTATTATTTAATACAGAATAATGCAAAGTATTCTTTAAATGTTACATATATTTACTAATCATTTGTAATTAGATTTTTTACGAAAACAAAAATCTGGATAGATGATGTTGTACAATTCTTATACCTCTCTTAACGTGTGGCGTGCATTTCTATGCTTTCATTAAACCAGTTCCAGTTATTTCTTATTGCTACATTTAAAATACTATTTCATTAGCTTAAAATTCATAAATACCAAATTTAGAAAGATTTTTTTAATCAAATTCTGTTTGGTTGGAATGTGTCTTGTCATGTTCACACGTGTTCTTTTTAAGGTAGATAAAAATCTGTATCTTTGTTTAAATTTCCAATCGACTGTGTGGTCTCAAATTTAACCTAATACTATTTTTGAGTTACGAGAGAGAGAGGAACATACTTAAATACATTATGACAAAACTAATCAAAATGAATATGGTGAAGGTCAAATATAGGACTGTACATAATCTGAAAATCAAAATTTTACTTAACCACATACAAGGAAACAATTAATTTTTGCCGATATTTATAGTAAAAAAAAAAATTCTATGTTTTTTTGAAGGCTGTTGCACTGGATGGAACATTCTATCAAAAATCAGGAATTATGTCCGGAGGTAGCCTGGATCTAGCTAGAAAAGCTAAAAGGTGGGATGAAAAACAGATGTCACAATTAAAGTCAAAAAAGGTATTGTTTAATTATTTGTAATTTTAAAATATCCCTTTGTTTTTACAATAGTTATTTATAACTTATTTTTTGTAGGAAAAATTAACTGATGATCTCAGAGAAGCAGTGAAGAAGTCGAGAAAAGAATCAGAATTAAACACAGTGGAATCACAGATTCGGGGATTAGAAACAAGAATCAGATATGCAAAATCTGACAAGGACAAAACGGTAAATACTTTATCTATTGTTGATATATTTAATTGCATTTTTCCAGAGATCACATATATCTTATGAAAGAAATGTTATTGATGACTTTGATGGTTTTATATATCAAAACTTTTTTATGATGTTATCAAATTAAATTCAAATATTTCAAAAAAATTTTAGATGTGTTTCATATTTGCATTTTTGCTTTATTTTATAGTTGAAACAAATTGGTGATCTTGAAAAAGAGTTGAAGATTTTGGAACAACGTTATGAAGATAGTGGCGTAAGTTATTTTCTTTTTATGATTTGCTATAATTTTTTTAATTAATGATAATATAATATTTAAAGAGTGTAATATTTTTAAAAACCTATCTGCATTACATTTCTGGATACTGTTGCTGTAAATTTCACTTAGTTTGGACTCCTGAAACCAGAAAGAAAAGTTTACATTTTGGATCATCTTAAGCAGTGAAAATGCTTATTTATTCATATACTTATTAATTGTTTACAAGCCCACCACAAAAAAAGAATAATAGAAGTATTCATGAAACAAAGATAAAATGGATTAATAATGAGTGTTTCTAGCTTTAAATTTATTTATGTATTCTTAAAGGAGGTATTCAAAATATTTGCAAACATTATAACAGGTCAAAAAAATGAATAAATATAAATTTTGAATGAAATATAGGTTTAAATATATTTAGTTTTTTAACAGACATTTTTTTTTGTTCTTTTTTTGTAAATAACTTAGTTGTTCAATAGTATTGGATTAATTTAATCAAAAATCACTTAATCTATAGCCTAGGAGAGAAAAAATTGAAAAATCCATGGCAGAAAGGGATCTGCGCATCCAAGATATGAAGGAAGGGATGAATAGCGTTGAAGATGTTGTTTTTAAGGATTTTTGTTCAAGGATCGGGATGGCAAACATCCGTCAATATGAGGAGAGAGAACTAAGGTAAATAATGCCAATTTCAAGACTTGTTATACATTATGAACAAATACAATTTATAAATGTTAATCATAATTTTATTGGTGTTTAATGTATAACTTTTCAACTTTCTATTTAAAAAATATGATGGAGTGCTATCGATGGGTAGTTTCTCCACAAGTGTTTTCATGTCATATTCTACATTTTTGCACATTTACTTGATATAATACCATTATAGTTGTAAATATCATTGAATTAAATAAAAAAAAAAAAAAAAAAAAAAAAATATGGATAGTTACAGTCAGCTTTAATTAATTTTTATTTGCTCTTTTGTTTCAATATAATAGAGATCTTGAAAAATAAGAATTCATCTACCCTTGTATATCTGTGAAATTTTAGTTTAGTTAAATTATGTATATCAATGTTTGCTATAAACTGATTGAGTAGTTGATCATACATGTAACAAAAGAAATTAAACAGAATCATAGAACTTAAAATGCATATGAACAAAAAATCTCAATCCCAAAAAATAAAGATTTTAACATGCTATACTGATAATTTCAACTGATAAATGAAACATTTTTTTATTGGATTGTTTACTGTTAAAAATCGTAACAGAGCCTTAAAAGGTAATTTTCTCTTAACTAATTATAATTTGTCCCATAATAACTAATTGGTATATTTAATTTATCATAATGTAATTATGCCAAAGGATTGAGAATAAATTTAAGCTGATCTGTTAAATATCCAACATTTTATTTTTCCTACTATCATTTAAATAATTTTAATTGATATTTCTATCGTTTATTATGTATTCGTAGATCTCAACAAGAAAGAATGAAGAAAAGGATGGAATTCGAAAATCAAAAAAATCGAATCGTTAATCAGTTGGAGTTTGAAAAATCTAAAGACAAAAAAATAAGAGGTAATTTATTTATATTTGTTTGTGACATATAAACAAGTGAATATTTTCAAAAACCTTGATTTCTTATTTATTACTTTATGTGTCAAACACATAATCATTTTACATAAATTGTTTCTTGTTGTTACTTCTTAATTTGTAGAATGAATAACTTATAATAATAATAATTAAGTCTTTATTTATTCTGGAACAAGGTCCTTTAGAATAAGAATACAGGTTTTGTAAGCTATTAAGACTTAAATTGTAAAATAATTACATTTAATTAATTATTACATATAATTTAATAAGTAAGAAAGAATAAAAAAAAAAATAATAAAATATTTTTAAAAGATGCGAATTACCTCCAACAACAATACTTTTGAAAACAGATTAGAAGAAGAGAAAGAAAAAAAAATAAAATAAGTTAACAATAATTATATATGAGAAACAATTTATAGTTACATATATATATCAATTTTATCCCAAACAAACAACAAAAAATAATGAAGAAAAGTTCAAACAATACCATCAGTGATTTACACTTATTTAAAAAAAATATCTAACTAGACGAGTGAGCAGCCACATTACATACATATGTATGTGGTTTATATCCTACACACTCTTATATATCCACACACATGTGTACATTAAAAAACATCATTCGTTCAATGAATGAGAGAATTTTAACTCAAAACTGATCCTACTATTTCCGATTTTTTGGGAATTGTAGGGATATTAGGGACCATTAGGTGATGAAATATAATACGGGATTTGAAGGTTGAAAGATTATTGGAACGACGAATGGAAGAAGGTATAGAGTTCCAAAGGGAGAAGGATCGGATAAGGAAAGTTCTGTCAAAAGCTACTGCTGTTTGGTGGGATGTAGTATATAGATCAGAGAGCCGAGAACGGGTGTTACAGGAGTGGACTGTAGTTTTGAATTGAAGGAGATCGAAAATGTATGATCTTCGGCAGGATTTGATAACTTGGTAAAGAAAGGATGCTAGAAAGTACTTAAGTGGGGTGGGTAAAGCCACTTCAACTCTTCGTAATATCAGGTGACCGGGGCATCTCTCGAGATCTCAAAGATGAATCGAACGAAGCAATTAAGCAACTGTTTTAATTCTGCTTCGAGATCGCCAGAGATACCCCATACACTGTATAGCAATAGTCCAATAGAGGGGAAAATTGAGGAAGTTTATGGGTTTCAAAAGGGAACAGGCGACAAAGGTAATTCAGGCGCTGTAAGGTGGAGAAGGTACAATGGGAAATTTCAGAGATAATGTTTTTCCAGGAGAGGGTTTGGTCAAAAATAATTCTAAGGGTATTGATGGTTGGGTAGAATTTGATAGGATTATTGTTTAGAAAGAGGACTGGATTATGTGGAATAGTTTTAAGGAAGTAGTTTGACCCTATTACTAATGCCTTGGCTTTCTCCACATTCAACTTTACCTTATTATCCATTGCCCATCAACTTATTCGATTCAGTTTGTCTTGGAGTTTTTCCATTAGTATCCATTACTATCATCATCTATCATATATATATAATATCCATCTAATTATAGATCGGAAGGGGAAAAGGATAGGTATATTTGAAAATCATCAGCATAGACATGATACTGGGAATGTTGGATAAAAAGTGAAAGGTCGTTTATGTAAATGGCAAATAGGGTGGGGGATAGTGATGAACCCTGTGGGACAGCACAGGACAGAGGAAGGGTTATGAAAGGTGGTTGACCAGGGACCAGAACGTATTGGGAGCGACCTGAGAGGAAAGACTTGAACCATCCTTGGGCACTGTTGGATAGAGGTAAGTTATGAAGCTTGGCGAGGAGGATATTGTGTTCTACTGTGTCAAAGGCTTTGAAAAAATCTAGAAGGATCAGAATTGTTAATTTTTGTTGTTCAATTGCAGTGTGGAGATCATGAGTGATTTTGAGAAGAGCGGATTGAGTTGAATAGCCTGGTCGAAAGCCGGATTGGAGAGGGTTAATAAGGGAACGTTCTTCTAGAAAATTTGAAATTTGGTTTTGAACTTGGCGTTCTAATGATTTTGAGAAGTTAGAGAGAAGTGAGATAGGTCGGAAGTCATTTGGAGAGCAGGGATTTTCAAATTTAATTTAGCGGGCGCACTAACGCGGTTTTCCAAGGAGTGGGAAATACAGAGTTTTATAAAGAGAAATTATAAATATGATGTAATACGAGCATTATGACAGGAAGGCAAGATTTTAGTAGCTTTAAAGGAATATCGTCTGGACCATAGTCATTGGTGTGGGATTTCAAAATGGTCTTTAATAGTTCGTCATATGATACATGGGAGAAAAAGAAGTTATCAGGGTTAAAGTTTATATGATCATTGTTGGTAGTGGATGAGGATTTAGGAGATGTATTGGGTACGAAGTGGTTATTGAGATCGCCTGGCGTGATTGAAAAGAAACAGAGTTTACTGGATACTGTTGGTGATAATTGTCGGAGTATTTTCCATTTGGATTTTGCACAACGTATTGCAGAGTAGGTTTCATTGCGAAGTAATTTAAAACATTCATAGTCTACTGATAGATGCATAGTCTTCTCTTTTCTTCATCGTTTCTTTTATTTCAAGGGTTAGCCAAGCATAAGGTTTGGGTTTTTAAATGAGCATGGATGTCTTGACATGGATTGCAGATTGGAACTCAAGGTGGAAACCATCTGATCAATGGAACTATAAGAGTAAATGACGTCCCAGTTGATGGAACTTAAGTCAGATTGAAGAGATTCGAAGGAAAGAAGGTCCGAATTGCGAAAGGACACCGTTTTGGGAGTAAAGGATTTGACTGGTAGGTCATATGAAATTTGGATGAGATCATGTGATGAAAGAAACGGAACAGGATGTTGGGACAAGGAGAGGATTTTAAGAGGTGAATCAGAGATATAAAGGTCCAACCAGTTATCCGAAAATTGGGTGTGATGGGTAGGAGAGTAGGGAACAAGGTAAAGATTGAGAGAGAATATTAGGAAAAGGATTTATTGCTGAAATTCGAAAGCATGTGAATGTTTAAGTCACCACATTTAATTATATTGGCGTAGGTAGAGACTAGTTGGTAAAGGGAGGATTTGAAGTGGTTGTCGAATGGAACATGAGGAGGTCGGTATACTACGGCTTATAGAAGAGGAGAGGATAAAGTTGAGATTTCAACAAATATGTATTCTTTCCAGGTGAGGAAAGCTTGGAGTAGGGGATTGAAGAAGGATTTTAGTTTTAAGACTTTTATGGATATTTATACCAACTCCACCTCCCCTGTGGTCAGATCTGTCATGACGTATGAAAGAGCAGTTAGGAAGGGAAAATTGAAAAGGAAAGAACGACAGGTTTGAGCCAAGTTTCGGAGACAGCTATGACATGTTAAAAATATTTCTGAAACTCATCAAAATGTGCAATAAGGAGTTGTGCGTTAACATGACTACAGTTTAGTAGACCAGAGAAAGAAATTACAGGAAAACGGAATACGGATTGAGGGATAAAAAATGGAAACTTTTCATGTAATTTTCGGGTAAAGAATAAAATAAATAATGATCATAATGAGTGAATGATGTGATGATAGTTTTGAGTAATATGAAAATTAAACTTTTGGAGGAAGATGAAATTAAAGAAATTCGTAAAAATAAACACCTGTTGTAAAAATAAAGGAAACTGCATAGATAAGAAATAAGTTTCAAATATAATAGCACTTCTTCTGGACCGAATGAAATGAAAAATATTGTAAATATGTAATGAAAAATATTGTGCATATGTTCTTTTTCCGGGATGGGGACTGTGTGATGTTGGTGTTTGCCTACATCACACGGTCCATCCCGGAAAAAAAACATATGCACAATACCAAAGACCGTGGAAGCCTACGTGGACTAATGAAAAATAACTATAAATGAATAAAAATCTATAGAAAAAAATAAAAGTGAAAAGTTAAGGTCATGTGTTATAAAGTTCTAGATTTAATTGAATTTACAAGATTTTATAACATATTCTTTTGAAATACTTAGTTTTTACTTCTGCAAGTTGCAATTTTCTTTTTTTATTATTATTTGTAGTAATTAAGCCACAGGATTCGGGATTACATTTCAGCTAAACTTATTATTATTTCTAAGTTGATCTTCAAATATTATAATATAAATTAATGATAATCAACTCAATTACAGATAATGTAATAAGGTGGGAAACAGCTGTGAAAGATGATGAGGAAGAGTTAAATATAGCTCGAATGGCTGAACAGAAACAACAGTTAGATTTGGAAAAACACATGAAACAAATTGAAGAATTAAAATCTAAACGCTTGTTACATAAACAGGAAGCCGACAAGATGGAAGAGGCCATTGGAAAAGTAAGATATAATATGTATAAATTAATCTTTAATAATGTTTGTTAATAAGAGTAATTATTTACTTTTTTTTTGTCTTATTGTGTTATATAGTTTGTCTCTATTCATAATCATTGTCACTATATTTCTATAATCAATATCATTCTGGTGCATATTGTTTTATAATCCTAGGCCAGAAGAGAAGTTGGTGCTATTGCTAAAGATATTCAATCTGCTCAGAAATCAGTGACAAATATTGAATCAAAACTAGAAATGAAGAAGCTAGAAAGACATAGCATTTTGATGCATTGTAAGGTGAGTCTTAAGGTTTCAGAATATGTACCATATGATCCGTGTATGATATAATAAAATAAAAAGTACATGTTTATTTAAATTTGTGGCTCAGTGGTGGAGCACTGAGTTGCTGTGCCAAAGGTCCCAGGTTAAAATTCCGCTGTGGCAGATAATTAATTAATCTGTTGACAGCTTGTGACGGATCCTCCTGGGGTTCACCTATTCTCTACAAAGTGGGTACTCAAAGTAAGGAAAAACCTGATGGTTGAGTGCTATCTTGGATAATCACCCCCCTGCACACATTGTCCTCGAAACTTTACTGTCTCTACCATTTTCTTCTCGGAGATTAATAGAGATGGCTAAAATGTGCTCTAACTAAGAAATAATCAGTTATTGAATTCATCAATTACCATGTTTAAGACCGTACCCTCACTTATTAATTTACATTAATAGTATATATTATTTTTATTACAAATACTAACAAAAATAAACTCGTACTTAAATTTTTTGTTTAGTTTTTTTGCTTGTGAGCACAGTATTTATTGATTCACAAACAAAAATAAAAGCTTTGCTAACATATGTAGTAAACAACTATTTAAGATTTTATTTCTGACCTCCACCCAAGCCATTTTTTTCTCCACGATATTTACGTATATAGTCAACTAATAAATTAAAAAAAAAAAAATGTAGTGCTTAATTATCGGTTCCTTAGTAGTTTCTGTGAATACAACTCTGTAACTACTACTATTATCCTTTCCATCTGCAGTAGTTGTAGTTCTTGGCTTCAACTACTAAAAATATTTAGAAGTCACAACTAAATTATGTTCTCACACACTGGCCGTATGTTCTTACACTGAGAACAGAGGGCAATGCTTCTTTCATATCATAGTTTGTATTTTTCATTTGCAGATGGAGGATATAACCATCCCCATGCTACAAGGAAATATGGAAGATGTTGGCCAGGAATCAACAGCTAACGACTCCAATGCTGACTCTAGTGTGGGTGGTTCTCAACAAATCCATGACCGAGAAAGCAGGTATTTAATTTTCATATTTCTTTATTACTAAACAATACTGTTCCATCAACACGCATACAGAGAGGGCAAATCCTGTGACACCGTGCTGCATGCAGTGGTGAACCAAATAGAAGATGCTCTGCAATGGAAACGAATTGCGCTCAGAGCATTTCTAGATATAGAAGGGGCATTTAACAATACCCCTACCCATGTATTAACCAATGCCCTACAAAGCCATGGCACTAAACCAAACATCACCAGATGGGTTATTGCCATGCTAAAGAACAGGGTTATTCAAGCCAATATGGGCAATTATCACCTAATGGTTAAGGCAGCTGCAGGCTGCCCCCAAGGAGGGGTTCTTTCCCCGCTTCTCTGGAACCTGGTAGTGGACGAACTACTACACCTCCTGAATGAGGCGGGTTTCCAAGCAATAGGCTATGCAGATGACATAGCAATTATCATCAAGGGTTCTGTTCAGCAAACTATTTCAGAGCTGATGACAACGGCACTGGGTATGGTGGCAAGATGGTGCTCGAAAGTAGGATTGAACATCAATCCTAATAAAACTAAAACGGCCATAGTACCTTTTACCAACAAAAGGGCACTGAGGGAGCTCACCCCCCTCCTGATGAATAGGATGAGCATTCAATTTAGCAAGAAGGTTAAATACCTGGGAGTTATATTGGACAGTAAACTAAACTGGAACGAACATATAGATTACGTTACCAAGAAAGCCACTAGAATTCTGTGGACTTGTTAGAGCCTTTGGGGCTATAGGGGGGAATTAACCCCAAATGGCTCGTTGGATGTACACAGCAATAGTCAGACCCATGCTAACCTATGGCTCAATAGCCTGGTGGCACAGAGCTGGCCTGGTGGCATCCAACAAAATAGATCAAGGTTAGAGAAGGTGCAGCGGCTTGGGTGCATCATGATCACTGGGGCTATGAGAACCACCCCTACTATCTCACTGGAGACTATACTTGACCTAACACCTCTAGACATTCTAATTGAAGCAGAGGCATTGAAGACAGCCTACAGGCTACTGAAAAGAGGTTGAGAAACCCACTAACGACTTCAGGCACAGAAGTGTCTTTGACACGATATATAGATATAGAAGGGGCATTTCTGCAAAAGGCAGAGTTAAAAAAGCACTGACTTAATGCTAAACAAATACAACTTTGACAAAAGATTCCGCGTAAACACACAGGCGATTTGTAAAAGAAAAAATGACTGCTTTAACCCACACAATGGTCTAAATATGTACACGGATGGATCCAAAGGGGAGCATGGTGCTTGCTCGGGATTCTGGTTTAGAGGCTGCTTGGCCACAGGCCACTACCTAGCCCTGGGCATGACACCTACTGTTTTCCAAGCGGAAATATGGGCAATACTTGCAGGTGCCTTCGCTATGAAGGACCACAAGAATAAGGTATTTAATTTTCTTACAGACAGTCAGGCAGCATGCAATGCATTACAAAATGCAGTAACAAAATCCAGACTAGTGGAGGAATGCTGCATAAGACTTGAGGAACTAGCTGCACATAACAGAGTTAACATATTTTGGATCCCTGGACACAGTAATATACCAGGAAATGAAAGGGCCGACAAACTGGCAAAGAAAGAAAGCAGAACCATGGTGCGGGGTTCCTCTCTCCCTGGCTAAGGATACAATTAATAAATTAGCCAAGAGGAAGATAAAAACGCTTTGGGATAGGGCCAATATAAGGCATACTAAACTTTTTATAAAGGAACCCAATCTTTCTGATAAAATCAAGAAAGAAGCCGCTCATATGTCGAGAACCGACCTCAAAAGTATGGTTGAATCTATTACTGAGCACACACAGTAAACTCAGGATGGTATTGAACGATTGATGGTAGCTTGGGTATTGAAGGAGAACCTCGGTCCAAATGGTGCACAAAGAAGGACGAAACCCCCTGGCACGTTCTCTTTGAATGCAAAGCACTAAGTCGAAAGAGAACATTTGACCTTGGCCCTGGTGGTGACAAGGAATTTCAAGAATTGTGCTTTAAAGACTATCTAAAATTTCCCAAAAGTCTAGACCTAGGCTAGGGATTGTTAGGACTCGAGCACAATGGGCCTTTTCTGGCCGAAGTGCATGGTAACATATAAGAGTCACAAATAATAATAATGAAATATTACTGTACAAAAAATACTAACTAATTATACTTAAAATTTTTCAATTAAAAAAAAAAAAAAAAAAACTTACTTAAAGATCGTATTTCCCAACATAAATATTCCATTTCATCCAATAACCCAACCGCATCCAAACTCTCTGATCATGCCCTATCTTTAAACCACATTTTCAACTTCGATAATACGTCTATCCTAGCTTCCGTTCCCAACTATGAAAAACGCATTCTCTCGGAAACCATCCACATCAATCTAGATTCCTCCACCGTCAACCTTAAGTCCGACTCACATCACCTATCCTCAATTTATTCCCAAATTTTTAATTTACTAAAAACACCATAATTTTCAAAAATATATTATTTCTCTCCGTTTACGGTCAGTATCTTTCTATTTTTTCTTTTTTAGTCATTTATTTCTTTACTGCCCCTTTTTCATTACTTTAATTTTTTTATTTATTTTTCACATGATTTACGCGTCCCCATATTCCCCATATTGCCCTTTCCCTACTTTTTTATTTTTATTTTTTTGAATTTTTTATTTTTCGTTACTTTGATCTTTGACCGTCAGAGATCGCGGTCAGCGCTTCCGTCGTTATAACGTATTTTTCGCGTCAGTTACCTTCTGCCCGAGCAGCCACTCCTATTGGGTTCCTACAGTTTCATATTATTTATATCTTCTCTTCATCTTTCTCCATCTCCTTCCTTCACACCTATTTCTCCCATCATCACTTTAGCATCCATCATAGTTTTAATTAAAGAGTTCATGTTCATAAAACATCATTATTTTTTATAATATATCTCCATTCACTTACTGATATCTTATATCTCTCATGTATAGTTCCTTGTATACTTTCATCTTTATTTATATAATATAACATCATTCTTATTGTATACCTTTATATAACATCTGTATACCTTTATATAACATTTGTTATATAATGTATAGTGTATACCTTTATATAACATGTATACCTTTATATAATATCTGATACTTATATTTTAAATTTATATTTATATTTCACTTCTCGGCCTGTCATACATTAGATTCCTATTCTTTACTTTCTACAATATTCTTCTCTATTTATTCTTAGGTATCATATTTTTAATTCATGTTCTTTCATTTCACTTATGGTACTCCCCATGAGTCTATTTTCATACTATTGTTTTCTCTGCAATACATTTCTATCTTTATTATACTAAGTTTTCCATACTCATTATATTTATATCTTTTTCATTTTATTTTTTTTTCTGTTTAACTTCATTTCTCTCTTTGTATTTTGTTTTGCATTATCACCTTTCTATACATCTACTATGTAATCATCTTTATTCATATATCCTTTCATTATATATCCTTCACCTTTTTTTTCTCGCTCAATTTTTTTATATCTCTACATTTTGTTATTTTTTTTGTATCTCTGTTTTATGTATAAAAATAATATTAAAAATAATTTATGTATTTTTACAGTCTATTCTGTTTTTGTCTGTTTTCTCATAGCCCTGAAGATGACCTAAACAGTAGGTCGAAACGTCGGCACATAAAATACAATAGTTTCACCTATTTTTGCGTGTTTTCTTGACTGCACCCCCAACTAATTACATCCTATTATACTTAAAATTATTTATAATTCTAAATAACTAAGAGCTATCCTCATTACTGGGTCCCCTCGGAAACCCTTATAAAAATATCAACTATTTTAAGGTCTTCCATTCAAATAACAATTTATTTTAGCTTTTCTTTTATCCTCAACATTGTGATCAGCTATATTGTTCATGCAGGTGTTTTTGTAAATAAAAACCTATTCAATAATTTTTTGACATTTAGTCGCTAAAATTATTTTAAAAGATCCTTCCGAAGGACGGCATAACTAAGGATTTTTTACTCCCTTAAAAAAATCCTAGGACCACCTGCCACACTACAAACCCGCCATAATTTAACTAACAAACAATTGTTTTTAGCTTCAAAAATATTTTCATTATAATTTAAAAATATATTTTTCCCTAGAAACTTTTGCTTTCTTATGCCTTTGATTTTTATTAAAAAATCATATATATTTCGATTATTTTAAGTCCTCTCCACTTAACTTATTTTATATATTATATAATTTAATATTATTTTATAATTTATAATTATTAGTAAAAAACAATCTGGTAAAACTTTAAAAGATTGATTTATTAAACAAAGATAAAACATGAAGCATCTAATTTTTGATATCTGACCGAAACTTTTATTTTTTAGAATTGTTGTTGACTATTCTGGACTTTCTGATCATTTGAAAGACATTGATGATGATGATGTCAAAAAAGTTGGTGATAAGTTGGCGAAAGTAATCAATGACCAGAATTCTATGTTACAAAAGATTCAAGCACCCAATATGAAGGTAAGTCTATGGTTTGTGAATCATTTTCCTTAGTAAATTAAATTACTTTTTTTTCATTATAAGTGATAAAAATTTTTAGATAAATGAAAGGCGGTCTATACCACATTTTCAAGTTATTTCAGTGTGTCCAGCAGCCTTGCAAACCGGAAATCATGCTTGAAATACTGCCTGTCGCTTGGAACATTTGATTCCATTTCTATTTTTCCATCATTCCTAACCAAAATATTTAAAATGTTGATGTAGTTGTTCCCCTGACCATCTCTGATTCCATGAATGGGAAAAGCCTCCTTCTACTAGTTTTCTGGTTTTTGAAATAAGTAGTAATGAATAAATTTTTTAATGTAACTTATTCCAATACATAAAATTTATTTAATTACACTTTAAATTGTAGTTTCTTTTTCTTTTTGATGCCCTGAGTTCTAGTCTAAGAATTTAGGTAACAAGTTTTCATTATCTAATAGGGATATAACCTACACTGGTTCTTATTAATTTTTAAGTCCAAATTCTACAATTTATACAACATAATTAGGTCCATTTTTTTTTGTAAATTTAATTTACTAAAATGGTCTTGAATTTGTTAATTAGCACGTTGATCTCTTTGAGTCATGCTTTCATTTTTTTTATACTAAATTGCTGGACACCCTATAAATACACTGTGCAGTACGATGATCATGATGTCACCTATTATTTAAGCTGTTGTTTTATTATTCAAATTAATTATTTCAAATACCATATTATTATTATTTTTTCATTAATTTTTAGGCTATTGAAAAACTTGAATTGGCTCGTGGCAAACTTGCGGTGACAAACGAAGAATTTGAAGCAGCTAGAAGAAGAGCGAAAAAGGCTAAAACTAATTTCGAAAGGATTAAGAAGGAACGCTATGATAAATTTACCGAATGTTTTGAACACGTTTCAAATAATATTGATAATATTTACAAAGTAAGTTTTGTCATTTATCTTTCTTCTGTATAACTGACATGACTTTTTATTTAATAAATAATGATTTTCAGGGATTTCATTAAATGATATTTTATAATTTTAATTATTTTTTATTAGTTACACAAATAAATTATTTTAAGCTTTGTACAGTTTGACTTGTTGGTTGATGCAGCCCTATGAAGCAGATAGATATTGATTTGCTGGTTGTGTCTGATTCTTGACATGCTTACTGTTAAGTATTTTCCTGTATCAGGCTTTTTAGAGGCAAACATGCATTATTTGATTTATGATTGTTTTAAAATGGTTTACTTTTTTTATTATTATTTATTTATTTTTTTTACCGATTTACTGATAATCCTTCCTAATCTTGATCCTAATGTTGCCTCATTTTCCAAGTCCCTTTGTACGCTCTGTTTATAATGATAAACAACTAGACCTTGTTGTATTGTTTGAAAATATACACTAGAGCTACAGAATAATAGTAAATTATTGGATTCTTACACCATAATGTAAGATTTTATTTAATTTGAGGTATTAATGTTTGTGCCTTTTCTTTTTGTAAAATTTTTGCATAAATAGTTTTTTTTTACTATTTATTGTTTATTCAAATAAAATTGCTTCCGTTTGATTTATAACCTTTTTTTTTTTAATTTGTATTGCAGTCTTTGGCTAAAAATCCATCTGCACAAGCTTATCTCTCCTGCGAAAACCCAGAAGAGCCTTACCTTGATGGAATTTCATACAACTGTGTCGCTCCAGGAAAAAGGTTTCAGCCCATGTCTAACCTTTCTGGAGGAGAGAAGACTATAGCTGCCCTGGGTCTTCTGTTCGCTATTCACAGGTATTAAGAAATAGTTTATCTTTATATGTTTAGTGTGAGATAATAATTTCAATATATTGATATAATAAGTCCATAATGAGTAATAGACCATTACTTTTTTCAAATTTAAATTAAATTGCATTCATATGGATTTGATTATTTTAAAGCACCTAAAAATTTTTAGTTAGAATGATTTGGAACTTATTTTTTAACATTAATAATAATTTTTTAGTTATCAGCCTGCTCCGTTCTTTGTATTGGATGAGATAGATGCTGCCCTCGACAACACAAATATTGGCAAAGTTGCTTCTTACATCCACGGTCTTCAAAACCTCCAAACCATTGTAATTTCTCTTAAAGAGGAGTTTTTCAGCCATGCTGAATCACTTATTGGTATCTGTCCTGATGTAAGTTTTTATTTATTTTTATCTCTAATACCAAGTCTCTAATGTTGAGCAGATTAAATTTCAATATCAATTGTAATCACTTTACAACTGCAGTAGAACCTCGATTATTCGTCAGGGTATGGAACCAAGATGGTGACCGATTTGGGAAATAGACGGATATGGGAGTGAGACATATGTTATATATAAATAAATACACATAAATTGAACAATATATTTCAAACATTCAACATTAAATATGTACTCATAACTTATTTACGTAGTAATAAGATATATATATATATGTAGTAAAAATATTTTTTTTTAAATAATAATAATTACGTACATCGATGGCTAAAAGCAGAATCATTGTATGTTCATTTTTTCCCTCTTGAGAAATTAATATCAATTTAAAGGTGGGATTCAGCTCTTTCCTCCTGCACAAACATAGTATGCCCCTTCTTAATAATCGTTAAATGATTATATAGAAGGGACATTCTACGTTTGTGCACGTACATAGTTGTCGAATGCCATGCTGAGATTTGAATTTGTCCAACCACCCTTCACTAGCTTTGAATGTTGGGTCGCCGCGTAAAATTTGATTATAATGAAGGCCTTTTCTTTAATTATTGGACCTGTTAGTGGTAGTCCCTGACTTTGTTGCTGAACAAACCACTGAAACAATGCTTCATCTAACTTACTGTTTGTGGCAACTTTCATAATCTTCTTTTTAGTCGCATCTCCTACACACGCTTCCATTTCCACAACAAAATTTTCTATTTAGTCCCCGTCACGTTTTATATTATAAACTGTTGTCCGAGGAATATCATAGATTTTTGCTACGATTGAAGGACTTTCACCTTTTCGTAAACGTTTTACAATTTCAAACTTAGTAGCGAGATTTAAACTCTTCCTTTGCCTTTTTTTCAAAAGAAAATGACAAGTACCCGTTTGACAAGAATGAAGACTGAAGGTAGTTCAACTGCTGAAGCTACATTAGGTAGAGATGGGGAGATAATTAATTTCTGAGAAATGTGTGTGAGGAAGCCTAGGTTTTGAGTAAACAACATATTCTAGGAATCGAAGTTGTCAAGACACTACGATTGATTCTTAGGCGCCTATGACTTTAGCAACCAAGCAATATATACACATTTTTTTTTCTTTCTCAATATCACTGAGGTGACGGTTAACAGAGAGTGACGGATTATAGAGGTTTTACTGTACTGTAATTTTGAAGGATCTGTAGTATATAAATATTCTCATTAGTAATTGCAATCAAATGATGATAATGCAATTATCATTGTGGTTTGTAATTAGAATGACTGTTACATCAATTTAATGCAATGTTGATTCATCGTAATGCAATTGTAATTGAAATTTCACTGCACCCTCCGGTACTTTCTTTCAGAAATATATATTCAAAATCAATTTTAATTTCAGGTTGGTGACTGTTTAATCAGCAGGGTTATCACAATGGACTTGTCACAATTCTTGCAACACTGGTAATAGAGCAGATTTTAATCTTAAAGTATTTTAAATTGTATTTATTATATTTTATTAAAAATTGTATATTACTAAAATAGTTTATTTATAGATGTTGTATAGTTTTTTTAATATTTCTGAGGAGGGGATTAAACTTTTAGCTGATATTGTTGAATGTTATACAAAAGATTATTTCAATTTAATGTTACGTGCTCAACAGGATATTAGTCACTAAACTAAAATCATTCTGAGATTTGTTAAAGCATAGCCAATTGTTGATGTTCACGAGAAAAAAAATTGTTGATTTGCAGTATCTTAATTTTTAACTTTTTATAATTAAAACAAAACTGTATGTGTCATATTCTGAGTATTTGTTTAAATGTTTTACTCAATTTTATTTCAATCAAGTGGACATAATAAAGATGTTTGTTATCATGTATATGGTTTTCCATTAGCAATTCCAATTTTAATGAATTGTATTTTAATAAAGTTGTTTATTTATATTTTTATATGTGTTGTTTTTGTCAAGTAACCAGATCTTTAATTCCTATCCTGTAATTTCTGTATTTATTTATTATTGTTCCAGCAACTTAACTGCAAAAAAAAACTCATTTTAAGAAATTTCATAGAATTTTCTATTATCTAAAGAAATATATAATATTAATTGCTTTGTTTTTTGTTTTTTTAATATAAGATCTCAATTAATAAAAATGTTTTATCTTTCAGTTTAAATAAGTTTGATTTGTTAATTATAACAACACCAGAATAAAGTTATATTTGGCCGCCCACAACTATGCCAATTTCCAAACTTTACGTATGGCCCTAGGTCTTGAGTTTTGTTAACCAATAATTAGCCATACGTAGTAAGGTCTAAAAGTTTCCGGCCTGGGATGGAAGGAAAGGTGAAAGAAAAAACTGGTCTTACTGTTTTTCAATATATTCTCCTCTACGTTCAACACACTTGATACAACGCTTTGGCAACATTTCTATACCATGAAAAATAATAAAAAATTAAATTAAAATTTTTAAATACGATGTTAAATCGCCTCCCACGAAGGTCAGATTTTAACTTTGAGAAAAGGTAGAAGTCGCTAGGGGCCAAGTCTGGGCTGTAGGGTGGATGAGAGATTTCTTGGAATCCACAGTCCTTCACAGCGGCCTTGGAAATCAATGCTGTGTGGACAGGGGCATTGTGAAGGAGGCGGACACCTTTGCACACTTGTTTTTGAAAGTTCCAACCTCGCTGCTATTTCCTTGGTTTTCAGTCGCCGTTCAGACAGCAATTCAGATTCCACAAGTTGGATTGTTACAGAAGTGACAGCTTGCAATTGGCGACCGGGACGTGTATCATCTTCTAGACGTTCTCTCCCTAACTTAAATAATTTTCCCCATTCTTTCACTGTGGAATACGAGGGGGAGGACTGCCCGAAAACACAATCCAAGCGCTCTTTAATTTTCGCAGGAGTAAGACCCTTTTTACAAAAGAATTTAATAACTGCACGGTACTAGAGTTTCAACATTGTAAAAATGGGGTGTTTCCTTCAAAGCTGGACAGGACTGAGGAAGTGCGGGCGATGGGTATGGAGTGAGCAGGCATGGACCTGCATAGGCGTGCAGGTCCCGGCACGTTTGAAGGAGGGGAAGCAGGACATGCCGGAAACTTATGGACCTTACTACGTACATCCCATACCCATACATAAAAATATGTTTTTTTTTATTAATCTAATTATATCCAATTTGACAAATAACTTTCAGTTTGGAATTTGTCCTTTACCCTACATCCAACATTCTCTTTCATGTTCCCAAACGTTTTCCTTAGAACTCTTCTCTCTATTTTCTCATTCACGACAATATAACCCATGTTCCACTAATTTTATGTTAATTGTGAGCCTAATTGTAGTTTTATAAATTAGCAGCTTTGTACATCTGGACAATTTTTTGAACCCTAGTGCATTTTACATGGCATAAATATGCTCCTGAAAAAAACCCAAAGCAATTATCCATTTCTTTTTGCCTCAATGTCTCACTATTCTGAGAAATCATTTCTATGAAGCACATGCAGGCTGGGAAATTGTGCTTGTGTATCTTTACTCTTCCATAAATAAAAACGTCATATCTGGTGGTCTTTAAGTTTTCAGATTCTCTTCTTACTAATAACAAGGCTTCATTTTAAGCTGTCGTATTGAACTCTTACAATGCTTCTAATAATGCTGGCTATGATCTTACTGGTATGCCATATGCTGGGTTGTACTAAAAGGTACTAGGGCGAAGTCTCATCCCTTTGAAGGCATATATGTTTAATCAGGCTAATAATTTTTTTGGAAAGATATAACTTGTTTGGAGCTACCAGCAATTGTTTTCTGTTAATATCACCATAAGCCTTTATAAAATGCATAAGTAAATTGTGAATTCATGGAGGATTTTGTGTGGAAATAATGAAGTTTCTTTTCACACCCTTTTAGTTTTTGTTCGCACCCTTTTTAGTTGTAATCTGCGAATTTATTTTGGTGCAATTGTATGATCGAAATTTTCCAATTACAAGAAAATTAATTGAAGTGACGAGAACCAAGTACATAACAAAAATATGATTAATAAAATCAAAATAACATCAGAATGGCAATTGTTTTAGTTTACAGGTCCTGTTGATTTGATATCATTAAATGCGATTGCATATCGATAAAAGTTTCACATTTCATATACAAACTTATTAGGATTAAAAACCTTAAAGATTCCTATTTATATTATATTTTTAACAGAAAACCGTTTAAAAAAACCAAGATGATACGAAACGAAAAATAAAACCAGTGCATAAACAATCTTATTCTTTTCAAGTGTTGGTCTGATCACCCGTCACTTAATGAGTAAGCAGAGACACAATGGTTACGAACGAGTGAAAGTTTCAGAATTGTTTTTCTTTTATCAAACCTCTTTAAGATTTAAATCATAAAATATGATAATAATGATGCTAAGAAGAAAAAATGCGAATGAAAAGTTGGAAAATATGCTCTCTCTTTTACGAATTGTTATCTCACTAAAACCTGGAAAATAGTTTGAACCGTTAAAAAACATTCACCCGTCTACAATATTTAGGCGAAGATAAAATTGGAAAAATTTCATGTTCTTATTCCGATTGCTAAAACCATAAACATTTAAAACATCATTCTAACCGCGAAAATCTACCCACAGTTCACGAGATATAAGAGGAAAAGCGAATGAAAAGTCAAAGAAAATTTCATGCTTGATTCTCTTAGAATTTATTTGCTTATTTAAAATAATATAACATTCATCAAACTTTAGTCAATAAACTAAAATAAAGATTCATTAGCGACCATCTTCGACGATGTGTCTGTTCAGTTGGAAAGAAAAATGGAAAAGAACGAAAAACAAAACTAATGATGGAACTGAACTAAGCAATTCCTAACATAATTACATAAAACTAAAATATTATAAGATAATATAAAACTATTATATTTTTAACTGTTTTTAAAAGCGTGAAACGTTTAAAACTTTAAGGATAAACGACATCGTAAGTTATTTGACAATAAGATTTGGTTGGAAAAAAAGAATCTGCTGAATAAATTAGAAGATTACGCGACTGGTAAATGGATAGACGGCGATAATTGGTGAATTTATTATATAAACTGTAACTGGTGATATCAGCGTAGAACCTTCGGGTTCAATAATATTTTGTTATAGTAAAAGTGTTGATTTTTATTGGAGCAAGGAAGGAGAAAAATCCCTTCTTATTTCATCACCCCTTAAACCCTTCTCACCCCCCAAAAAATATCACTGGATCTGTCTTCTGTTTTCTACTCATCCAAAAATACAAATAGAAAGCTACAATTATCATCAATTAAGTTAAGCAGAACAAGAAGCACTTAATGAGAAAGTTAGAAGAGAGGAGATAAGCCCACCATTACTCTGCTCTTACTCCACTTCTAGGGTTGCAAGGCTAGTGAAATGAAACCCAGTGGCATTATACTTATTTTATTGGTTTTCCAATACACAGTAAGTACTACTCTTTATTTCCCATGACTTTATAATTCTTATACTTTTAATCACTTTGAATTATTTTTTTAATTTAAAAATAAATATAATTTAGTTTAATAAGTGAGATTGTTAACATTTAAAACAAAAAAGCAAAACTCCAAATCCTCATTTTATAAAAACTTCAAGTTCATTGGCATTGAAGATTTACACATGTGAAGACTAGAACTTGTTACCAAAAAGTTTTAAGATTAAAAAAAAATTTTTATAATAAGAATTTCAAGTTTTCATTAAGTTTCTCTGGTTTTAGGAGAGCTCAATGTATGAAGAAGGCCTTCCACCTGTGGCATATGATCCATGGTTCTCTGCTCTCCTTATACGAATTTTACTTACCACCAATCCTGAACTTCTTGCATATGCCATATCCCAGAGACCGAGGCCACTAGCTTATGATGGTTTATCACGCACAGAATTTTTTTATCCCAAAAGACAGCCAAAATACCTTCCATTGACAGACAATGTAGCTAACAGCCAGCCTTTTGGAGCTTACAAATATAGCACCATAATCTGACAAGTTCTCTGTATATGTATATGAATATATTCAAACATATAATTGAGTGAAACTATTATTCTATTTTGCAAACTTTCTAAACTGAATTAATTAAAAATTCTCTAGTACTTCTTGTATTTTTGGTAAATAGAAGAAATAATTGTATTTCGATCAATTTCATCTGAAAACCATAAAAATTTTAGAATAAAATTATTTTTTTAATTCATCAAAAATATAATATTCATTTTGTTCATTTATTCATAATACCTTATAATTAAAAGGATTTGATAATACTGGGAAATAAATAATGAAATCCTATTAATCATTTTCAATCTTTAAAGTAATTCACTATTATAATTATATTATCTTTTCCAAATATTTATTAATAAGTTCGAGATTATGTTAACTATCCTGGGTAGCATTATGTTGACAAGGTCGGATAAGGTTTAAAAGTTTTTTTGGTCTGCACATAAATATAATGGTAAGTACTAATAATAAAATCCCTTAAGATTTTCAGTGAAATTTGGGGTATATGGGAAAATAATCAACAAAGTCTACATTTTTACTAAGGAGATGAAATATTTTCAACCAGAATAGAACTGAGGAAAACAAACTCAAACGTTCATCAAGGCAAATTATTTATATGAATTTATCTTGAATTCAAAGTGAGGATAGCAATTATTTAAAACAAAAGAACAAAAAATATTTTTCTAAACTATATTATCTAGTTTTTAGATTTTTTTTTTTATCTTACACAATGCATTAAAAATAAACCTAAGATCAGGATAGAAAAATCTTCTGCGAACTGAAGAATGTATTCTTCTGCAATTGAGCACTTGCCATTCCGATGACTGATTTCTGGATTTATGCAATTGTAAATCAGAAGACTGTGAGATTTTCTTATTAATTTTTTCTTCTAAAATTAAAGTTCAAATATTACTTTTATAAATGTTAAAGGAGGTATTATAGAATACATTTTAAATTATTTTTCTGATTTATTATATTATTTTAGAGTAAAATATCAATAAATATAAAACAATAATACAATTAATCAACATATACTTCAGTAGTTTATCAAAATATTTATTTTTTCTGACGATTGTCTACTATAAAAATTGACATCAATGAAGCCAGTCCAAACAGACTCCTCAATCTGAGGCAGCAAACTTATTCCAAGAGCTTAAACAAATAACTGATTTGACAAAAGAGTCTTGAAGTGAGATTGCTGTTTCTCATTGATGAGTTTGGACTGTTGATGTGAATTTTTATTCCTGTGTATGCCCTAATGATGCCTTAATTGGCAAAGCTAATTACTAACTAGCTAGTTTTTCCCAGTATTTTTGGGACGCAGAAAAACTCATGAGCAAACAAAACAGTAAGTTTTCTGGACTTATTTATGGATAATTCAAAACTTAAATTATCAAACAATTTGTTCAATATACTGATGTCATAGTTTATGATAGGTATTTATTTACTTCTGTTTATAATTAAAACATATTCCCTGTTTAAGAGAACTATTTTCATCATAGCTCCTTACTTTTGAGGATATATTTTATAGAACCTTTAGATATATTTTTGGTTTTAAAAGCTTTTGAGAATTTGGTTTAATACTTTTGAGCCGTCAAATACTGCTTATATAAAAAAATATATAGGAACTTAGGAGTGGGATGGCTCAATACGTAGGGTGCTGGCATCTTCTCGAGGATGGGTGAAGAAAATATATTATTTATTCTATAAACAGATGAGCCTGTTCTGTGAGATATGAAGATTCTCTTGTGACTCTCCCACCATCTATAAAGTGGGTACTGAATCTGGTGGTTGAGTGTGATCTCTAGTAAATCACCTCAATACACCCCTTTTTCTTAGAAACGGTAGTATGGTTCCTACCATGTACTCTACCCAAATCCCCCTACATACACGAATCATAGTATATGAAATATCCTACTACAATAACTGAAAGAAAAAATAATAAATGAAATAATGGTATTCATGGAAATAAAATTAACAAACATAAACGTAAGGAATATTTGTATTTATTTACATTTACTGTACATACATTCATATGGCACACATACATACATTCACCAAATAGTCCCTTTACTCAAATTTAGTAATTTAATTTTAATTGAGTTAAGGACATAAGGCGAGGTTTGGAGATTTTGATGATAAACCAGACTATTACCTAGTACTCGCAAGGATTTTGCATGGAGATACCTTCTTAAATAATAAAACTGCTAAAAATAATACCTACAAAATGACCAAGAGAGGGAATAAAGAATGAAGATGTACAAAGGTGTTTTTTCATGAGAGTAGAGGACAACATTAAATATATCCTCATAATTGGAGATGGAAAGGAGTCTCTAATTTTTTCATTTGATTATATTTTTCCATGAAAGAATAGTTTATTTTTTTTAAAGTAGAACCCATTTGAAAGGTTAAAAGTAGAAGCTGTTAATATGAGCAACAGATGAATGAAGAGAAGACAAAGATGAAGATAAGAAAAATAAACTTAGACACCCACCATAAGGTAGTGTGCGTTCAGCAGTTGCACTTTCCAGTATATGTCCATCTTCCAATACCTAGGATGCCATAAAGAGCAGGAGATAACGGGTGAGGATGACATTGGCTAGGGAAGCATATTATGCAATGTTGAAGCTATTAAAAAATCAAGGATGATGATCAAGGATTATATAAGTCACTAATCAAACCGTTAGTGACATTTGCATGGGGAACACTCACTCCAGGTAAGTCTAAAAGCTGAAGTTTTGAAAGAAACTGTATATGTCTTCATATGACCCAGTTTTTAAAACTGGTATATTATGCAATAGAAAATATAATGAATTGTACTATAAGAAAATCTACAATTTTAAGTTTCATCAGGGTGCAACGCATAAAGTGGATTGGTCATATTTGCATACAATATAATACATAAGCACTTATCTAAATATTCCTAGTCCTAACTCTAAGGTCTAAATAGTCCTAACTCTAAGGTCTAAATAGTCCTAACGATAAGGTGGCATCCATCAATAAACTATGGTATTTTAACAACAGCACTATTAATAAAATAACTAATTACAATCTCCATTATTTAAAAAAAAATTAAGCATAGCCATTATGATTTTCAAACTTAAAATTCATAACAAATATATGGTAAAATATTAATAATTACAAGATGTAAGTATATCTAAAGGTACATAGCATGCACCCTGAACAAACAGTATTAAGGCACATCAGTTAAAGTTGTTATTACATGGAGAATATTAGTCGCATATTAAAAAAAAATAGAAGAAGTATAGAACTATACAGCAGACTTCATAATTTACTAGTTAATTATGCAAATATATTATTATTGTAGTAAGCCCATTTTATGATTTTTTAAAACGATGACTTTGAATTTGCTTTGACACAAAATGCCATTGTCATGCAGAAATTAATCAATCATTCAACTTTTAAAACAACTTAAAATTGGGGCTGACTGCAATTATACATTTTATTTTTCCATAGAAGAGCAGCTTATAGAAGTTTTTTTTTTTTAAACTTGATAAATCAAGATTTTTTTCCACTTCAGAATTCACATGCCATTATCAACAAATATTCCCTCTCTTTTTCTTGTATGATTGTCTTATCTATTACGATCATTGTATTGCAAATTTTCCTCTTGATTTTTCATTGAATTTCCTGAACTTTGGTAGCCACTTTTGTTCTGAATTCCAGTTCAGGCCTCTTTGGCCAATACGTTTGCAATGCGGTATTTTTTTAGAAAATTCTTGTGGTCACATTTAAAAGAGACCAAGGGATTATTTCATCATAAGCAACATAACGATTCATTAAAAAAATATAATATATTTTAATTGGGAATATCATTAACTAGTTTCAAGAGTATTATAGTGTAAATAGTATGATAATATCTGACAACTAAAAGATAAAAACAAAATTATAAACATCAATAGAATAACACTTAGGAACACATAGTAAGAACACCAGAATAAATAATTCAGATAAAATAGATGAACTAATCTTTTTAAAAGCAAAATATCAGAGGTTGCGAATACAAGTGTAAATGTAATAAATTAAACTAACAAATAATTAGCCTGTAAATCAAATTAGTTTTAGAAAGAGTAACTTAGAAACCTGTTTTTAAATTGATCACAAACCATTTAAAACAACAGCTAGGCACTAAACCCATTTTCCTTACTAAATATAAGTTCTAACATTCAAATATTAAGTAACTTATACAATTACACCACTTTTGTTGTCACCTAAAACAAAAACAGCACGATTATAGTTAATTGAAATAGTGTCATAGTACAACAGTATAAAGCAGATTTTCTAGTTTTACATACGTATATAGAAACATAGCATAAGAAAATTGAAGCATTCAATACCAAGGCCGACAAATTTTAAAATTAATTTTTCCATAAAATTTCCTTAATATTGTAAAATTCAAAAGATGATTTTAGGTAAAATATTCTAAATCAGACATCAAAATAACTCATACTTACTATTAATACTCTTTAATTTCCTGCTTTTTACAGTAGGTGTAGTTCCAAATAAACCATCAGTGCAAGAAGAATTAATAGCTTGAACCTGTAAAGTAAATAATTGGATAATGTTTATCAAAACAAGGTTATTTGTAAACTGATCTATAAATTATTCATTTTTAAATGGAATTCTGTGAGGGGAGGAGGGGGTGGGGGCTCTTCCCATACAAGCTACAGTGAGACAATCTTTCTGTGCCTCCAAGAAACTATAAAATATTAAATTCTTAATTCCTATTTAAAAATAAACACTACTGAAGTGTTAAAATACAATTTATCTAAACATTTATTTATAAGTTTTCCTCGTGATCTCCACTTTCCCGATCTGGTTAGAAAATATTGGTAACTCATTCTGTTTGTTTTAACAGAAGGAAAGTTTTTTTTTTACGTGTACCTATCTAGTAATAAATAAAACAACATAGTTGAAATTTCTTTTAGGAAAATAATTTTAGAGTATGTGAAGTTTTGAGGTATCAATTTAATTATCCATTGCTAATTAATACATAATATGAATTAAAACAAAATATAAATCAATGTTATTGTGCTAGAAAAGCACAATTAAGTTTAAAAACCATTAAAAAATAAAAAGATTGTTTAATATCTAACAAATATAATTATGACTGATAATCAAACCTGTTTATCAATTGCTGAAAACTGCCACCTCCAAGAAATCGAGTAAAGAAACTGTCTCAAATCATATCGGTTATCGTCGGGAGAGTAGCTTTCAGCATGAACGGACGGAGTAAGAACTGTCATTTTATGCCTGTTCAAAGCATAACACCTATAAAAATGCTTCACTTTTTCTGCAACCTAAATAAACAGTATCAGAGAAAAATTATATTTATTTGTAATATAAAAATGCATCTATTATAAATAAGTTCTTATATTAAATACTTAATATTAACAATTATAGCAGTAGATGTTTAAGATAAAATAGAATAGAAATATGCTATAACAAGTCAAATAACTGATGAAAATGGTAAATAAGTTATACTTAATAATATAATATAACAAGTTAAATAAAAAGAATATGGTTAAAAATTTATAAATAAAATTATTGCATTATTAAAATTATTTATGAACCATTAAATTAAAATAAACTGTCGTCCCTGATGTTACATTTGAGTACTTAAAAAAGTGTGAAATATTCTTTGTTCAGAAATGAAGTATGTCTTCTAAAAATTAAAAAATATTTTAACTGAAACGATTCATTATGATTGTGTTGTATTTGATTTAATAAAAATTATTTAAATTATATTTAAATATTTTTATTTTGAAGAGAAAAGATTTGTCCTGGCCGGGATTCGAAGCGAGGTCGTCTGCATCTGTAGTGCAGTGCTCTTAACCACTGAGCCACCAGGGGTCGTATCCAAGTCAAACAAATCTGTTCTCTTCGCCGATCCTATATCCCCGTGTTCTTGTAATTTTTCCGATGTATACACGGAGAAGAATGTTCATTGAACATTACTTTAATTGGGATCTTGTTGACTTAAGTCAATTTTATATTTATAATTTATTGTTCTTTTATAAAAATTTAATTTTAAAATTTAATATTTTATAAAATAATCACCATAAAAAGAATAATAAATAAAAATAAATTATAAATATAGAATTGACGTAATTAAACAAGATCCCATTTAAAGTAATGTTCAATGAACATTCTTCCCCATGTATACATTACAAAAATTGCGAGAACAAGGGGATATAGGGTCGGTGAAGAGAATGGATTTGTCTGGCTTGGATATGAACCCTGGTAGCTCAGTGGTTAAGAGTACTGCACTAGAGATCCAGACGACCCGAGTTCGAATCCCGGCCAAGACAAATCTATTCTCTTCAAAATAAATATATTTAAAAATAATCACCATTAAAAGAACAATAAATAAAAATATATTTAAAGTAGTGTTTGATACCCCACAGTAAAATAACCTCATTGTAATACCGAATAATAATTTCAATATTATATTTATTACTTTTGTTAATAAATGAATTTTGCCATAAAAAGTATATTCTTAGTTTCTGTCAAAATATTAGGAAGAAAAGCATGTTTTTTTTTACGAATGTAAACAAACAATGGAAGGGTATTCATTACTTCCTCTTTATTTCAATAATGGACAAAAAATCCAAAAGAAAAAAAATTACAACTAATGAAAACATTTTTTTAAATCTTTAAGAAGGGATTTAATTACTTCTTGTGGTGACCTGTTCTTCCATACATGAATAAGTTTATTGAATGTAGAAAGAGGACCACATCGACTGGACTTTCTAAGCCTTCCCATACACGACAATTCTTCATATGTCAAACCCATTTCTGCTTCATCTGTCTGCACGACTGAACCTTCTGAAAGTGGAAGCAACTCAGCTGTTGCAGGAGCAGACTGAATTAATTCAAGAGAACTTAAATTAAATCTGGAAAAAAAGTTTTCAAATTTCAAACAACAAGATATTGACAAACAATGGCACACAGGAGTACATGGAATAACATTATATTTTTATAGATAAATTATTTTATTTACATTCTTCAATAGATATTATTAACTAATCAATTTCATAAACTAACCTGTCTTTGGCATAACATATAAATGATCTCAGATCTGTTTTAGATATCCCTCCAATAGGATTAACATCTGCAGAGCTGCAATCGTACTTAGTCATGTATCCTCGAAGAGCTTCGTCAACATTAGCAGAACCCACAACCAACAGTCCACCAGGTCGCCCTCTCGCCCATAATAACAGCTGAGCCAATAGGTAAGACATTACCATCCTTATGCGGGCCTATAAATCAAATATTGAAAAATAATAACAGCTGCAATCTAAAAATGGAAGAAATAAAAATAGAAAAAAAAAAAGCCTCAGCTGCTGTAGAAATAGACAAGATCTATTAAATCAGTTACCCCAAATCAGCCCATTGTGTATTGTGATTGTAGTATTGTGGATTGAAAACTTGATACACCATTTTCTACAATTTTGATCAAGTTTTCTAGAATATTACTTCATTCTTTCAAGGTGTCATTAATTCTTAAAAGGCTGAGTGAACTTAATTACAAAACAACAAATACCTTTAAGCAGACGATTCTTTCATAAAGAAAATGAAATTGAACCATGTCTTCAGGCTTATAAGAAGTTCACAACCTATTGACTCTGAGATAGGTTGGAGAGATATGGTCAGAAATAATGTTATTTTTAACAAATAAAATTTGAAATTTTATTATAGTTAGTATAATAATAAGTATTATTGAAAAGTAATTACAATCGTATACAAAAATATTATTTTTTACTAAAGAATTAAAAATTTGTTAGTGACTGGGGAGATAGATTGGTGAAAAGGGCCTGTGTAACTGAAGGAGCTATAGCTTATTTCATATTTCGCATGGATTAAATCAATGGAAAGAGCTATTATCTAATAAATTTATTATTTAATAATAATAAAACCTCTACTACAATAAAATAAATCCTTCTCAAGTAAGCCCAATAGAGACATATAACAGCAGATATGTCTCAACAATTTTCAGAATATAATGTAATCAAAACATGTATTTAAGGCAATGATGGCTTACTTGAACATTCTGCAGAGCTAGACATTCCCTTGGTGAACCACCATGGACAGAAAATCTAGGCTTCATACCCGTTACGAGACTGAAGACATTCAGCAAAGCAGTCACGGCAGCAGATAAGTTTACTTCAATGTGGTAACTGGAACTCCAATAAATTTTTAATATTTTTATACACACTAAACCAGATAGCATAACTACAAGATGAAAATATTTAGAATATCGCATAACAAATAAAACATGACAATAAAAATATACGTACCTACCAATCTGATGTGCAAGCTGCTTAGCTCTCATTTTAGTTTCACTGGATGAGTTCTCGGTGGCCATGTAAGAAGTGAAGAAAATTCTGCCACAAAGTTCCTTAGCATCAGTTGGGCAATATTTGGGATCAGATACAATCTTTCTTACACTATCCAGTACTTCATCTATCAAAAACATGAATTTATTCCTATTTGATCTATTGAGTCTATCATTTGATCATTATAGCTTGTAATATAAATTAAATAAATTAGCTCATACCTGAAATTTGTGAATATTGAACTATGAGATTACACAAAGAATAAATTATTACAGCAGAACTTGCAGAATCTATTCCACCACTTAATGGTAGAAAGAAGCCTCCTTGACCAGACCGTCTAAAAACAAAAGCAAGAGAAGAGTCAATGTTTTTTCTTCTAATTCATAAATAATCTCTATAGAAAATTAAATAAGATTAGATAGAAACTTAAAGCTAGTCTCCTTCCTCAATAACGAGGAATAATGATAAAAAATAATGACACTTAACCTTTCATGATAGAATAAGTGGTTGAAAAAAAAAAAAATCCTAGATCAGTTGAACACATATCATCAACCAAAAAAAAAATTGATCTGATTAAGATCCATTAAAAAAAAAAAATTATCAGCTACAGGATAGCTCAATAAAATTTGCTCATTGTTTGTAACCCAATACTTTTGAAACAAAAGGAGTTACACTTACTATAGTCATGAGAAAATATAATGGAGATGTTATGTTTGTCGTACGTTGGCTTCTCATTACATGGCTCAAATGGTCCTTTCTTCTTTCAGGGTACCATAACGGGTCATGCACACCTTGATATGCTTCAGAAGAAGATTTTGCATGCCATCTAAGCCTTGTATGGCAATGAAATGTTTTAGTTGTAACAAGATGGAGTCCCACCTCACTACCATCGAAACGTCTGGTTGTACTTGGATGAAACTTCACCAGCACAGTGGGTAGGTCGCAAAAGGTGCTGCTGCTGAGGACCTACCTCTATCACCTGATTTGACATTCCTGGACTTTTACTTGTTTGGTAAATTTATTGCTGGACTTTGACCGCAAAGAATGAAGTCAAAAGATGGAAACCAGCTACAAGTATTGAGTTACATGACAAAATCGCAGAGTCATGCTGGCATAATGACTGATACCCTTACAGTTGTAGTTCAATCTGCTGTTCGGTGATGTCACCGTTGTATAAAAGTTGCTGATGGCCATTTTGAACATTCTATGACATAATCCTTTATACATAATTATGTAATTATATAATTTATAACTTAGAATATTAAGACTATCAATAATGAGTACATTTTATTGAAATACCTTGTAGTTATACACTATTGATTAGAAAAATTGACAATTAACTATTATGTATGAAAATTAGGCAAAAATATAACAATAGGATAATCCTAAATCAAATTATTTTGTAATTAACACAATTTTATAAATCAACAGACAATATATTTTATAGATTGCAAATATCTTCTATATTATAATTGTAAACACTGATGTATTGGAGAGAGGTAATTTTAAGATACATTGTGAATCTTTATTGTTTTATTTCATCCATATACAAATATCAGTCAACTATTTTTTTGGATGTACTTAATTTTTCAGTAAGACCTTTTTTTAACTTTTCTGATACCACTTCAATATTACCTATTTATATATAGAAAATTCTTAATTAACATATTTTAACTGTTTACACTAAGCAATATTAACCCATTAACTGTCAATTTTTTTCGCTCTCTCTCCTACTCCCTCAATAAAATATACCTAAGATAATCCCACAACCAGCATGCTGGTCCAAGTGCTATTTCCTCTTCGGGTGTGTGATATTGCCACGTTATTGGGAAAGATAAATGTGCAGGTGATAGTTCAACAGACATAAATACATCAACTTTGACTTGAGGATAGACCTGAGATTCTACAGAGGACATGTAACATCGAGAACGTGTAGAATTGCGATAACTAGATACATCATCTAGGTCTACTGTAGCTGCTGCGACTTCCTAAAAAAAATACGGAATTAACAAATCATGAATGAGAGCGATGCACCTAATCATTTTTCTGTAGAAAATAAAATAGATATTCATATTTTCTAATAAATCAAATCATAACAAATTAAACAAACCATAATAAAATAAAATCATTAAATCATTATAAACAGTTACTGACTATTTAAGAATTTATTTTCGATCTCCCCCCAAACCATTTCTTCCTACATGATAAATATTATAAATAAAAATACTTTGTTCAACATTAACTATTAACTAGGTTAATACTAAACATCTAAAATTTTTAACAAGCATTGTAATAGCACATGAGTGTAAAAAGTATTGAACAGAAAAATTAATCTTACAACATCTAGTAGAGAGAACTGTTGTGTCTTAGCTAATATTTGACCATTCAATGCAATGCAAGAGCAGCCGTTGAAATAAACACGCCCACCATCACAACCACGAAGATTGTTAAAAAGATAGCAACCACCAGCCTAAACAGGAAAAATTAATAAACAAATTAATGTATAAATATATTGTCATTGGTAATTTAAAAAAAAAAGATAGTGAATCAGAAATTTACTTTAAAGGTAGCAGACTTTACTAATTCCACAGTTACATAAGCTTTCCTAAGTTCCATATAGGATCCTGAACTATTTACAATAATTTCTACACCATCAAAAGATAGAGGTATGTGTGAGCTATTTTGAAAAAAAAAAAAAAAATATTACAGACTTATTTTAAATAAAAACCTGAAATCATTTTAAAATAAATACCTCTGAGGATTCCACAGTTCCTCACATATTTCAAAACCAATCAATGTGTCTTGTGTTGCAATCACACCATCCCCAATCATAGTTGTTGATTGTCCGATAGAATTTGAGACAAATTGGGGTAAGCGAAATTCCTCAATTTGTTTCATCTGAAAATTAATAATATATATTAGGCAACAAAACAACGTGTGTGATAATAAAATAAACTAACTCTTCAATTGCCAAGATGTCCAGTCAAGCAAATATATCTACTATAAAAAATGTTATTTCCAGTGATATTCGACTATTAAAAAAATTAGTTTATGTGTAAGTATATTTTTGGAACAAAATTCTTCGAGGCATTAAGTAAATTATCACTTCTAATTCATTGCTTATAGATGAAATTTAAAATGTTCACAATAATATTTTCCTCACTGCATACAAGAAACTAAAATACCTGTTGAATGAGGTACAAAAGTAATATCTATACTTAAGCTGGACACCCATCCTTGCCCAGTATCAGAATTGAGAGATTTGTGATAAAGTAAACTATTGCATATCGTGTCTTCAGCTTTGTAAACATGCACACAACTGTTAGAGGGTACAACAACAGACAACCAGCAAATAAGACTATAAGGAAAATTAATATAAAGAGAAATATGGTTACAAATTTAGCAAACTTAGACATAAATGGATAGAACTCAAGAGTATTGCAATATTCATAGCACTACTATCTGACATATTATGCAATTTGTGCTAATTAACTTTTTTGTATTTAACTGTAAAATTTTAATTATTAAGATTATTACTGCTTTATTTGATGTTATTTAAATTATCGCTGCTGTCTACTTCTGTTGGTTTGGGAAGGTTTTACCTAAAGCAGTAATAATTTATACCCCTTGGAATTTTGTACACTTCTTGAGACAGTGTAACGTACCAAAGTTAACATTTTTTATCAAATTAAAGTAGTAATAATTAAAATTTTAATAATAATTAAGGCCATAATCTAAATTTAAAAGCATCCTTTTAAGGTTGCTAAAATAAGAGTTTTATTTATTTCTTCCAATCATAAAAATTGGAAATCAACAGCAATAAAAATTTTAAATAATATTAAATTAAAACAGTGATAATTTAAAAAAATCTAAAGGATTACTATGTAGTTAGATAGCACTATAATTGGGGAGACATGAATTGACCACACTTCAACACACTGGAGTTATACTCTTAAATGAACTTTTTAATAATGAATAATTAAAAATATTTTATAATTATTATTTTATCAAACAAAAATAATAATATTATTAAATTTCAATATTTAATAAAATATACTTTGCCTTTCTCCATGAAGAAAACCATCGAGATTCTCTATAATTTCCATCATCACAAAGAAGAGTTTTTGGGCGTATGATAAGAATATTTCTTAAAAAAACAGTTACAAAAATTAATGAGCATGAGGCACTAACAAATGTTATTCAGGGTGGTTGTAAAATACAAAACTTACTTGTTATAAAACACTACCCTACAGTTATAAGTGCAATTTCGATGGATCACAGGCATGCCAACATCAACAATAATATCTTGACTAATAGGTGAATTTAAAATAGCTAAAAGCACTTCCCAGGAATGCGTAACAGTATCCGACTCCAAAAAATGATCTTCACAAGTGTATCCACTAGGAAATTAAAAAGATGTGTTTAAATAAAAACAGAAAAATAATAAATGTTTTGCAAAAACTACAAAATACTAACGGAATCTCGAGCTCTGGTCCTCCCCTGTATCTTGCTCCAGCAGCCTTGGCACTTTGAATACTTTGCAAAATTCGGTTCATGTTACCTTCAAAATCCATGGCCCATTGGTTGAGGGTACAAACTGCTACAGTAGTTTTTCTTACCATTCTATAAAGATAATTTTACTAATTATTTTCAATAATTATTTGCTTATAGAAAGCATTATTGTTACAATCATTATAAAAATATATTAAAAAACAAGGCTTTAGCAAGTTTAATAAATAATAAATAATAATACTGAGATTTTAAAACTATGACATTTAATTAAAAAATCCATTCCATTTCACTGGTTTTATATTCAAGATTTTCTTATCTAGACTCCAATACATAAATACAAATTTTAAGTCAAAACAAAGTTTGAACAGTAATGAAATTATTAGACCTTAAGATTCAATGACTTACTTGCAAAATGTATTTGGAAAAACAACAATAAATTATTTATGTAAAAGCAACACTAAAATAAAATACAGAAACTACAACTAATGATAAAACACAATCTCCATGACCACAAGAAAACGTTTTATCACACAGAGACAGATTTGAATTAGGGGTTATCTTAAGTGAAGGTTACCGTATAATCCACTAACAACAAAATAAAAGGTTATTTTTATCACATCATTTTTTAGTTTTTGTATTCATTTAATTTTTTTTACAAAATCTATTAATCTTAAATTAAATTTCTTCATGTAGTGTGAATCTCATTTTTTTCGTTGTTTTTTAGGTCTTTCTATGATTACACCTTAAATAATTAGAGTAAATTTTAAACTATAAGTAAAAAGTTTCCTGTAAGCTTGAAAAAATTATATTCATCAAGTTATTTAAATAAAGAATTGTATGGTCTGTATTAAGAAAAGTGAAAATCATTAACATTTTTATTTACAACTTGAGTGGAACAATTCAAAATCTGAAACAGAATGTCATCAAGATGGTAAGTTCATTAAATTTTTTTTAACTTTTGATTGTATTTCACAATTATTATTACCTGAAAACCTTATTTTTATATTTTCTGCTTTATTACGAGACCATTATCAACATATCTACTAATGAAAACAAGTATTTTTAAAATATAAAATGATTTCTTATTTAATTTATTTTTGCTTTGTTCCGCAGGTTGTTGCTTCCATTTTGACTGCTTATTCCTTTCATTTTCCGTTCAATATTATCCAAAAATACAAGCTGTCATAAGCTATAGTATGGAAATGAGAATTTAATTATGGGTAATGAGAATGTTATTATGGATAATTATTTCATCAAGAAATAGAAGTTTCAACTAACATTTGGAAGTATAGATGATATATGTTTGTTGAAAAGATCATTTATCCATGAAATGATTACAGAAGTATATAAATTTCCCATAATTGCATTCTCTTTTCCATACTTAAGCTCACAATAACTTGTATTTTTAGAAAATATTAAAAATGAAACGAAAACTCGGTTAAAACTTGTTACTCAGTTCGAAGCGACAACCTTAGGAACAGATACCGTTAAAATTGTACAAAGTGTATTTATTGGTCAATTCATATTCATTGAAAAAAATATTCAAGTATATTATAGCTCTGGACTGTTCTAGGTTTTAGTTTTGTTATTCTTATCAAAATATACCTAAAGTTATCATAATACAAATAAGGTCCAATTATGTTAAAAAATAGTGCAAATATTAATTTTTATCGAAGCGACAAGCTTAGGAACAGATACCGTTAAAATTGTACAAAGCGTATTTATTGGTCAATTCGTATTCATTGAAAAAAATATTCAAGTATAGTATAGCTCTGGACTGTTCTAGGTTTTAGTTTTGTTATTCTTATCAAAATATACCTAAAGTTATCCTAATACAAATAAGGTCCAATTATGTTAAAAAATAGTGCAAATATTAATTTTTATGTATAGTTCACATTATTAAGGCAAACCAAATCTATTTAGTAAGCCCAACCAGTAAATATAAATTCATATTTTTAGATTAAAAATCAGTAATATTATTAAAAAAAAAATAATAATAATAATTGCATTTAAAATGTTATAAAAAAAATTCTTTAGCAAATTAACTCTCCCTTTAATGTAATGTAAGGGAAAGATGATAGAAAATACAAATGAAAAATATAATAGAATATTTAAATGTAAAACAGTTACAATTTTTATAATTATTTTATCCTCACTTCATGCTGCATAACAGGTGATAGATCTATATGTTTTGAGACAATGGAAAAGTTTATGTAATTATAAATAATTAAATGATTAAAAAATCTTCCTAAATCAATTTTACCATTAAGTTCCACATTTCTCTTCTAAGATTGCCTATCTCCTACACCACTATATACATACTACTATACTACCATACTACATACATACCACTATATACCTACACCACATTCTTAAATAATTCTAAAATTACTCAGAAATATCTGATTGAAATTATTCTTTAGAATATGCACCATTCAATGAAAATCAAGGGCATATTTTAATGGAATAATTATCTGCTTAGTTGTTAAATTGTTTTAATAGCACCATTGATTGAATATTTGAAAATATTTCAATTTTTCCCAGTTAATGCATGAAGCAGTAAAAAACTGCATGATTATGGTAATGAGATTAATTTATATGACAATTTTAAAGCAAATAATTTAAAAAAGAAATGGTTTTACATAATTACTTGCTGGAAAAGAAATAATTAACTGGAACATGCATTCCAATGAGCTCTTTTTATTAATATTTAAATCAGACAAGCTTACTATGATATACTTTGATATAAATATTAACCATCTGAATTTTTATATTTAATAGCCTTTTTTTTGTAGAGATTATTAAGTTAGTTCCAATATCATAGATATACTTATTTTTGGTGTTTACTAAACTTCAGATATATTTTTAGGTATCCTATATATCAGAAAGGAAATCCACAATTGAGGGTTTTCTTGTCTAACTTTTGGATGAAGATGGTGCGACCACAGCACAAGCAGTCACCTAATATCGTGCAGTTTATAACATCAATGGAGATGACAGATCATGATATTAAAAATTATTTAGAAAAAATATACAAAATACCAGTTGCTCATGTTCGCTCTGAAATTGTTGAGGGTTTGTTATTTCCACATTTCTTTCTGCTATTGTATGAATGCTTATATTCATTATACGGACCAATTGTAATATATCTTGAATAATAACAGTTGACCTTTATATATATACATACGAGGAAGAAAATGGTCTGGGGAAAGGTAAAAAAAATTCTCTTAAGTAGGGAATTATTGTATAAACAGTTCTCCCTACTTAAGAGAATTTTTTTTTTTTTTATCTCCACCCAGACTATTTTTTGCTCAATTGTAATATAGATTGTTTCTTATTTAGTAGATGGGCAATATTATTAATGTTTGAAAGAAAATCGAAAACTAAATATATTTTAAGATTTCAATCATAAAATTATTAGCTGGTTAAACTATCAAATAAGTAAAAAGA
Organism: Troilus luridus; assembly: GCA_964056705.1. Classification (NCBI taxonomy): domain Eukaryota; kingdom Metazoa; phylum Arthropoda; class Insecta; order Hemiptera; family Pentatomidae; genus Troilus; species Troilus luridus. Next base: position 56,853,883 of record OZ057414.1, read on the forward strand.
AGTTGAATAAAGTCTAATCTTTATAATTTATTCAAATATTCTGTTTGCACATAAATTAGATCATTTAATGTGTATAATTCTCGACTTTCCATTTATTACTTTTTCTATTGGAAAGCATTTTTTGATTGATCACTTAATATGAAAAACATTTATTTTTTACATCTCAGATATCTTTTTATTTTTTTCTTATATTTTATGTTTTTAATATGGTATAGGAGAACTGAAAAGGGTACCAAGGAAAGGATATGTGGTTAAAGACGAAGATTTTAAAAGAGCTTTTGTAACTTTAGTGAGTATTTGTTTCTGTTTTTTTATTTTCAAACTAAATTATAAAATTACTAAATTATTGAAGATCTCAGCCTAAAATTTATAAGAACTGCTGAAATGCACAGACCATTCCCTATTATTTCACAGACCGCCAATTGGGAACCAGTGTCCTAAAGCGACAAGTTTCTGCATAAAAATAGTTATGCACTTCATTCATCATTTTGATTTATGATAGCTTATTAGAACATTAGCCATCAAATAATATTTTTGATTATTGTAAATTGAAAGGTAAAATACAAAAGCTGATTGATAAAGAAAACTCATTTAAACTGCAGTGAAACCTGGGTTAGTTTTTATTGTAAGGGTGTTTGGGAGAAGGAGTGTCATTTTTTATGAGAATGGAATTATATTATATTTTATTCTATTATTACACCAAACTATTATAATTTATCTATTATAAAAAGTTATTAAGCCATTGAAATTATTCCTACTTATCCCAACACATTAATATCCTTCTCAATAGTTAAAGTTTATTACAATGAATAAAACATACAGTGGGTCAAAAAAGTATTGGCACACCCTAATTATTTTCAAGTTGGAATTTTGTTATAACAATAGATCCCAAATCAGTCTTTTTGAAGGCAATTAAAAGCTATACCATTAATGTTACAATTATTAAGAAAAAAAAGTAGGAAAATCAACGGTCAAAAAAGTATTGGCACAGTTGTCCATAGTTAACATTTATAAAAAAATATCTGCTTTAATCCCTTTAATATTCTTGCATTAAGTCCCTGTTATTTACAAACAAATAATTCCACAGTCTAGATTTATTTCTCACCCGAATTGGTGGATTAAAAATGACAAAAACCAAAGAGCACAGTGTGCAATCCAGAAATCAGGTAGTGAAATTACATTCTCGTGGACTAAGTTACTGTAAAATTGGGGAAAAAGTAGGAATGAGTTTTAGTACAGGTTCAGTTTTAAATAAAGTGTGTTCTGAGCGACCTCAAAAGTTTTCTGCAAGAGAAAAGCGGCAAATTAGGAGAATCGTTAAACATAATCCAACATCCTCGGCCTCCTCCATAGCAACAGAGATGGCAACAACTTCCAACTCAACCTTCTGCCTCCAGAGGGTAAGAAATGTAATACACAGTTTTAATTATTATGGGATAATTACACTGTTCTGCACGAAAATCCTCCTTCAAACCAAAACATGCTTTCTTACTGTTATCAGATGTGCTGAACACGAATTTGAAGTCAGATTTTGTCTATCACGCACAGTTTCCTGAGAAATTCTAGTTTTTTATCCAAAAAGGTGAGTTTTTTGTGGATTTGGCGAATTTTTTTTCGGCATCAAAACATAGTGAAAAAAATTCAAAAGCCCGATGATTTTGAGCGCAATGAAGTATATTTGAACGAAAAAATTTTGATGGGAATATTACAAGTGGTTAAAGAAATATGGCTAAAAGTGTTTTTTCAGTTTTTGAGCTTGAGGCAGGGATTTGGTCTCTACCTGGATCTTTAGGGGAATGACCCTCCTTTATCTTTTATGGTCTTTTATGGTGGTACCCTTTTCATTCAAATCCTTACCTGCCCCCCTTTCACCCTCAATACCCCAACTCCCCCCCCCCCCTCCCACTCAGCCCCTATCTTGTCACTATTTTCTTCTAGGATTTGATCAGTACTCTCGAGGCTTTCGCTAAACTCACTTAGTTGGATATTCAGTTGTGCTATCATTGTTTTTGGAACAGTTCACTTTTTCTCTGTAATGTCACGACAGTGTATAAATAAGCCTGATTCCTTTTGCTATGTTTGTGGTGAAGTCACATTTAAGTCCACTCAGAAACCTCTGACTCCGCTGGTGAAGAAGGCATACGAGTTATACTTTGGATGTAAAGTAAGTGATCAGGACAAATCATGGGCTCCTAAAATATGATGTAGTTCATGCTCACGTTCTCTGAGTGGTTGGCTAAATGGGAGACATAAGTCAATGCCATTTGCAGTTCATGATATGGCGAGAACCTACAAATCACGTGACCGATTGCTATTTTTGCATGACCACAATCAAAGGTTTCTCGTTCAAGAGCAAAAAGAAAATTGTTTATCCCAACATCCCCTCTGCCATGAGACCAGCTCCACATGATGCCTCCATGCCCATCCCACCAAATCCGAGTAAGTTTCGTCTTAGTTCTGAGGAGTGCAGCGATTCTGAAAGCGTTTCACCTCAACCTGGAACCAGTCAACAAGAAGAAATTTCAAGTTCGTCCAGCCCCTCTGAAACTCAGCCACAGCTCATAAATCTGAGCCGATTGAATGATCTTGTTCGTGATTTAGATCTCCCAAAATCAAAAGCTCAGCTGCTTGGGTCAAGGTTGCAACAATGGAATCTCTTGGAAGGAGGCGTAAGTCATTTTTGAGTTGTGTCATATCTAGTATTATACCTGATAGCATGCAGGATTCAATTAATTATATTTTATCGTTGAAAAAGAAAAAAAATCTGTTATAATAAAGACAATAATTTTCAAATACAATTTTTCATTTTTTCCAAGTTTCACCTCTTTTTTCTCAAAATCAGAGGGTGATAGAATTTTTCTGATTTCGGATTCGGACTCAGCACACCTGAAAACATGGGAAACAAGCAAAATTGTTCAAGGGAGGGGAGAAAAGTTTTTTTTTGCAGAACAGTGTTATTTATATCAAATAAAAAAGCCATATATAAGTGAGGAAAATCATATTAAAAGACTTGAGTTAGCCAAAATCCATATAAATAAGTCAATTGAATTTTGGAACACGATAATTTTCTCTGATGAGAGTAAATTTAGTATTTTCGGATCTGATTGTCGCAAATAAGCTTGGAGGAAACCAAACACCAAGTTTCAGCTGCAAAATGTCAGACCGACAGTGAAACACGGTGGTGGAAGTGTCCTTTTCTAGGCTGTATCTTTGAATGGGGTTGGAAGTTTGAGTTTCATTGAGGGGATTATGAATGCTGAAAAGTATGTCGGCATTTTGCGGCATAACTTGAAGAGCAGTGCTGAAAAATTGGGAATTCAGGATACATTCGTGTTTCAGCAAGATAACGACCCTAAACATACCGCTAATAAAACAAAAAAATGGATGCTGTACAATGTTAGAATACAGCTTAAAACACCACCGCAGTCCCCAGATATAAATCCAATCTAACAGTTGTGGTACTTACTCGACTTGAAAGTGCGAAAGAATAAAAAATCATCAAAAAATGACCTCAGATGAATTTTAGCTGAGGAGAGGGTTAAGATCAGACCGGAAATCACCCAAAAACTTGTCTCATCAATGCCATCAAGACTGCAGGCTATTATAGAAGCAAAAGGGATAATAATGAAAGATTAAGATTTTTGCATAGCGCAAAAGTAAAAGGGTGTGCCAATACTTTTTTGACTTGTTATTTTTGTTATTTTCCATGTTAATTAAATAAATGTTTTGTTTTAAGAAATGTTTCTGTTAAATTACTTTTACTTTCTATGTATAAATTTAATAAAATTGTCACAGTTATATCAGGCTTTTTCTTTCCATAATTCAGGAAAATGAGGGTGTGCCAATACTTTTTTGATCCACTGTAGCTCTCCAATTGTGGTTAAAAATGTTTTTCACCCCTTTATCCTAATACTGTATCATTAATTGTTGAATAGAGGAATTAGACAGGGGTTTTATTTCTAAAATTGTAATTAAAGCGATTTGTTTTTTAATCAACCCTTCAATAATTTTTTCTGTCTCTTGGATTGATGCATCTTTGAATTGTATATTTCATTATGATAATTATGTATATTTTAGCAAAAAACATTTGACCAAATTTTTTTTTTATAGGCTGGAGATGAAAAATTTGAATTTCCTGATGTAACATCTAAAAAAATTGAACAGGAAGAAAGTGAATTTAAAAAATTGCAAACTCAGTCTGAAGAAAATTATAAGAAATACCAAGATAGGAATAAAAGTCATTCTAATCTTCCAGGATGGTTCTCATTGTGAACATCTCTGAAAACATTAATTTTATATTGTATAGTAAATAAATTAAATTGTTAATAGTTAAGTACTAGTATGATGTTTTTAAATTTCATTTCTCCCTGTTGTTCTATTCTTTTATTATAAACAGCAAAATCTATTAAATACAGACATTATTAGAACTTTTAAAAAGAAGTTTAAACTTTCGACCAAAGTCAGAAAATGGATTGATGTTTTTAAGGACAGATTTATATTCAATTGTATCAATTTCTTCATATTCTTTAATTAGATCCCCAACTTTTCTATTTTCCTTTCAGAGCCAATTTACAATTTAAATTTGACAAGTTAAGTTGACAACAGTGTTCCAAACAAAAGTTATTGGAAATATGTTTAATTTATATATAGTCATGTTTTTATTTGTTCTACTTTTATAGTGTACTGTCTGAAAATTAATGCTAACAGTATGTGTTACTAATTCTAAATTGTTTATTTTATTTTCAAATCTGATAAGCTAGTGGTAGAAAACCTAGTATAAATATATCAATATATACAATCAAAATTCAAAGATGATCATTAATTGTGATTGTCGCATAAACTATGTTCCAACATTTTGATCGTTGAATTAGTCCTGGACCACTGATATAGATTTAACTATACACCACGGACTCCTGACACTCAGAAAGAATATTTTTGGAGACAGTTTACACATGGGAATACAAGTTAAGAAGTTCAAAGGATACTCTCAGTTGTTATTGCAATAACTGCATTTGCATTATTATGAATTATATTACACATATTATGTAATAACCACACTGAGAGGGTATAATTGTATAAGCAGTAGTGGTTTTTAAATTTAACTTTTTTTCAATCAAATAGTAAAATACTTTTCTTGCTCCTATGGTAATAATTTTTAATTTTTATTTCAAAAGCCATCTTGTGTACATGAAGGACTTAAAAGTCTTGCCATTACATCTCTGTACACCAACTGCTCAGGGCTGGCTAATGTATTTAATTATTTGTGTTATTTAAGAAAACTTACAAAGGCAATATATATTTTTGTTTTATAAATTATGGCAAAATATGAAATTTTGAAAAAATTTCCTTGTAGTTCTGGTCTTTAAAACTTTCCCTAATGAAGTTTATATTAATTTGGATATTTTTGATTTACACCCGTTAGTACATTGATGGTTAATATGAAAAATATTTATCAATATTAAATTAAAGTCTTAATTCTTAAATTCTTAATTTGGAATCTAATGGAATCCTCCTGATTCCAGCAATAGCCATTGTTCAAGGCAAATTACTTTGCTGAATAAAATATAAGCATGATGTTGAATAATATTAGTTGACCTTGTATATTTGAGGAAGAAAATGGTCCGTATAGAGGTCAAGAAAATTGTCTTATATAGGGAAAACTTTTTATTGGTTAGCCAATGTTTCGATCCACATTGCAGGTCTTCTTCAGGGCTAGTTTTCTTGACTTCTACCCGGACCATTTTCTTCCTCATATAAGCATGATGATTTACGTTCTGTACATTTATTACTCGTCATTCTCAGGTCTTGACTTTCTCCTGCAACACTATACCTTCCAGTTTTGTAGATTTGCCTTCCAGGTGCTTGATCTTACTGTTTAGTATGCTTATTTATGATGGAACAGTTTCTTGATTAAAACAGTTTGACTATTTTCATATTTTTCTTTGGGTGGGTGTGGGGGTTGGGTTTTAAATCTTTTTTGCCCTTCTTGAGGTGAAAAGTACGTTCTTTTCGGTTTCGACCTATATAAAATTATAAAGTTTATTGCAATCTTTCGAAATATTTTTGATACCAGATGTACCGTTTCTAATGTATTTCTTCATATTTCCTGATACAAATAACTTCACTTGAATATATTGATAAAGAAAATAATTGTATCGACAAAAATTCCTTCACCCCTCTTGCAGAGGGAATTCCCTTCCACAGCGCAGTCATATGAGAGAATCCTACGTGTCAGTGTTGATGTTTAAAAGCTGCATGTTTACAAACCGATAAGAAAAGCAAGAGCGGGACACGTGGCGACCATCCATGAGTAAAATTAGTATCTACTTTGATTACAATTTCCGATGGTATTCACAAGAGCAAGGCGCGTGCCGGATCGAATTTCTGTGAGAACATCCAAGAGGGTGGCTAACCTTCCGCTGTAGTGAAGATCGACGGGAGATAGTTTATTGTTCAGAGCAACTGTCCATCTGGTCCCGTATGTCATCGATTTCAACACCGAATATTGCTTAGTTTGTTTGGAAAAAGCTATGATCAAAACATGAATTGCTTAATGTTATCGATATTTTATTTAAAATTCAAAACAAAATCGGTCCAAATGCCAATTGGTCGAGTTTGGCATCGTTTTCTATGAAAATTGTGTCGCAGAATTGAAACGTACCACTGTCAAATCGATTATAGCTACCCTTGGCCATACATTTTGGATTCAGAAATTTAAAGTGGTGCATAATTTAAAAAAAAACGTAGTTTTACAATCTTATCGTTTCCCATGTAATTTTGGGACCATTTAAAAATAAGTTCTGATTTCTGGTAATGATAACGGTCAGAGGGAGATTCAGAATTTATGTTTGGTGTGGCCCAAACTTAGAAAACTTACAGAGTCAAGCTGAAAAGTTTACGTTATAAAAAAAGCGGTACTTGTTTATTTAAGGAATGCTTTTGGTTGAGTAAATAATAAACATTTCTTAATATAACGCAGATAAATCGCTGTTGTATTCATTGATCCAAGCGGTCCTTCATTTGACTGAATGTAAGGAACGCTGACAGAGCACTGATCAGGAACTGAAATTAAAAATATATATTTTGAAATTTCTAATCTATCTGTGTATATTATTTATATCCATTATTTAAACTCTTAAACAACAATAAAATAAAATACTTACAGTAAGAAAAGTCTCCCTGCTCAGCAGAAACACAGGTGCCCTATATGCAGTTACATTGATGGGTTTGTTGCAAATAGTTACGACCAGTCTGAGTGTATCGGTATTGGTCTTATGAGTTTCATACCAAGGCGAGCTGTAAACGACGAATGCCAACTTTTGGGCCTAAATGAACAAAATAATCTTTAAATGTTTGTAGTGATGAAGATATCTATTTATTTCAGCACCGGTTAATAAATGTTTAAGTCTAATTTAATTTCGTTAAAAATGAGTTAATTGTATTAATCTTAACAGAATCGTGGCATTCTCGTGGTGCATAAGTGGCCAAGTCAGGACTTGGTTTGAAATAAAGTCATTTTTTGTATTATAATTCAATTTCAAGGTAGGGCCAATGAGAACGAAACGATTCCGTTTCGCTCAGTAAAATTAACCCATTTTGTACAAAATTCGACTGAACCACTTATTAACCGGGGCTTCAGATAGTTACCCAAAATTTAATCAACTGAAATAGCCGTGAACTGTATTTTTGGGGTTCTAAAAACAGTTAATGATTATTAGATAATAAAGATTATAATAATGATTATTAGATAATAGATGATAAAATAATATTAGAACAGGTGTAACGTTTTCGTAGCATATGCAGATGTTTTCTAAATTCCTTGTATTAATATATCCAAATCAATAATGTTATTAGTAATGTTGATACATTTTACATTATTGATTACATTAATTTCCTTAGTTAAATGTGACTCTTCAAGCGCTGTCGCAAGAAGAAACATGTAAGTAAGAGCAACCATAACATAAATGGACATACACACAGACTGGACCATACTGTCGTTGTCTTTCTAAAGAAACAAAATTAAGAAAAATACATTACATTATATATTTATTTAAAAAAAATTAAGACTCTCTGTCAAGTATAACCAAACCGTTGTCCATGAAACAGTACAGTCTATACCATGTACTGAACCCCAGACCCTTCATGGGTTGTAGTGGTACAGGTTTTTAGGTCAAGTATAACCAATCATGCAATACTTTAAGAAGAATAGATTATTTTGTAAAATAAAAAACATACGCCAACTTTTTGCCATCTTTAGTTAAAACAACAATTTTGTAATTTTAAAAGAATAATTTTGTAAAACAAGATTTTTGACCCTTTATATAGTACTACATAAATTTTAGAAGTATTTGGAGTAAATTCACTCAGGAGGTGAAATAGTCGCCACCATTAAGGAATAAGTGTTACAAAATAATGCATTGATAGTCTGCAAATGGAGTTGATAAAATAAATTCTGGTAATGTCTTTTATTTGATTTACTTTTAATTTACACAAAAACTAAAAAAAAAAAAAATTCGAGCATAATGAAACTGCATAACAAATTTACCTTCATCTGAATAAATGCTGCGCATACAATGTTCCCAATCACGCTGACGTAATATATGATAATTACTGGTGAAAATGTTAGAACCAAATCCTCTATGTTCCTATAACATGAAAATCGAAATACTTTAATTCAATCCAGTAATGAGTTTTTTTTTAGTTATTTGATTTATTTAACGCCAGTTTATGCTCCTATCGCTAATCGGACAATGCTGCTGTTATGTCTTTGATTATTCAATACAAGGTTTTGAAACACTTCATATATTTATTGTAACAGTATCAATCAGTCCTTATTCGCAAGTAACAAACATATGTTTATAAAAAAAGATTGATTGTCATGTGCTACGGGCAGAATCGATATATAACAATCTCCCGCACTATTTAAAAGTATTTAATTAAGATGATAAATCATAATCCTGTAGTTTAGGTGGGAATCTTCGAACTCTCCCTGATCTTCTTAGCATTGGCTGAAGTTCTCGGTGGTCGCTGATTTGCTCTTGAGGCTCCTCCAAGGTCTGTGGTGGTTCGGGCCTGTGCTCATTTGGTGGATCTCCTTCCTGTTGAGGTAGCATAATGATGCTTGGATGCGAGAGGTCAAAAGTAGTTTTCTTCTTAGGTATAGAGACCTTTAATAATTGGTTAATGTGTCTTTTAAGACGATAGCCATCATCATGTTCGACCATGTAGTGTCGCTTACCAAGTTTCTTGATTATTGTACCCAATTTCCATTTTGGTTTGTTTGAAGATGTATACCATCTAGACTGAATTCGGTCTCCCACATTTAGTTGACGTGCGATGATGGTGGTGTCAAGGGAAGTTGTTTGTTTTGGTGGCTTCAACAGATCTAATTTGATTCTTATTTTCCTCCCTAGGTATAATTCTGATGGAGTTTTACCGCTTGATAAGGGTGTTGATCTATATCGCATCAGAATTTCTTGTATTTTCCTTTGAAGAGGTAATGATGAAGTAGCCATCGCCTTCAATTTATTTTTCAGTTTTTGTACATTTCGTTCCGCAATTCCATTTGTGGCTGGATGGCCAGGGGCTATAATCTTCTGGAAAATCCCATGTTCCAAACAAAAGTCTGAAAAAGTTGCACTCTTAAATATTGTTGTATTGTCCGAAACAATTACTTTCGGTAAACCGTTTGTGGAAAAGATGTCTTGGAGATAGTTAATGGTAGTGTCTGTTGAGGGGGGGGGGGGGCTTTTTGAAAAGCGGATCTCCAGCCATCTAGACTTTGCATCCACTAATATTAGGAAATAATGGTCTTGGAATGGCCCGGCATAGTCTATGTGTACCCTTTCAAAATTATCTCCTGGTTCTTCCCAATGGTGAATTGGTGCTTTAGAGGGGTTATTCCTTATTTGAGCGCACTCTTGGCATGATTTGACAAGATGTTCTATATCTTTGTCAATGTTTTTCCAATAAACATATTGCCTGGATAATTGTTTCATCTTGACAATTCCTATCTGAGTATGGTAGAGTTCTTTGAGGACTGCAGCTTGCAATGAAGTTGTAATAACGACTTTCTGATCCTTGAATATAACCCCGTTTGAAGATGGTAAATAGCGTCACAATTGTCACCATTTAATAGTTCTAATTTTAGTTTTGAAAGCAGCTGATCACGTGTGGTTTCTTCGCCAAGAGTTTCATAGTTTAGAGATAAATTTGAAATTTGATATACTCTTTCATTTGAAATTAAAGAGACCTCTTCTTCAATGTTTTTTTCGTCTTGAGAAATGTCATCTTCAACTGAGGCTCTTGAAAGGAAATCTGCATTTAAATTCTCTTTTGCCTTCTTTATTTATAGGGTTATTAGAGGGATTTCTAGATCCCTACAGGGATTTCTAGGTCCCTAGAGGGATTTCTAGGGTTTCTGAAGCGTTATTTGGGGATTTGAGAGGGGTATCTGGTGTTTTAGGAGGGATTTTTAGGGTTATAAAAGGGATATCTGGCTTCCTAAAGAGATTAGTAGGCCCCTAGATTGATTTCTAGGTCCCTAGAGCTATTTCTAGGTCCCTAGAGGGATTTATAGGTCCCTAGATGGATATCTTGGGTTTTTAGAGTGATTTATAGGGTTTTTGGAGTGATTTCAAGAGTTTCTAAAGCGTTATCTGGAGTTCTATAAGGGATGTCTAGGGTTAAAAACCTAAAAGGGTGATTTCAAGGGTTTCTAAAGCATTATCTGGAGTTTTAAGAGGGATTTCTAGGGTTATTGGAGGGATTTATAGGGCTTCTAAAGCGTTATCTGGGGTTTTAAGAGGGATATCTAGGGTTATTGGAGGGATTTATAGGGCTTCTAAAGCGTTATCTGGGGTTTTAAGAGGGATGTCTAGGCTTTCTAGAGTGATTCCAAGGGTTTCTAAAGCGTTATCTGGGGTTTTGAGAGGGACATCTAGGGTTTTTAGAGTGACTTCAAGGGTTTCTTAAGCGTTATCTTGGGGTTTGAGAGGGATATCTAGGGTTTTTGAGTGATTTCAAGGGTTTCTAAAGCGTTATCTGGGGTTTTGAGAGGGATATCTAGGGTTTTTAGAGTGATTTCAAGGGTTCCAAAGCGTTATCTGGAGTTTTAAGAGGAATATCTAGGGTTGTTAGAGGGATTTCTAGGGTTTCTAAAGCGTTATCTGGGGTTTTGAGAGGGATATCTAGGGTTTTTAGAGTGATTTCAAGGGTTTCTAAAATGTTATCTGGAGTTTTAAGAGGGATATCTAGGGTTTTTAGAGTGAATTCAAGGGTTCCAAAGCGTTATCTGGGGTTTTTGATAGGGATATCTAGGGTTTTTAGAGTGATTTCAAGGGTTTCTAAAATGTTATCTGGAGTTTTAAGAGGGATTTCTAGGGTTTTTAGAGTGAATTCAAGGGTTCAAAGCGTTATCTGGGGTTTTTGATTGGGATATCTAGGGTTTTTAGAGTGATTTCAAGGGTTTCTAAAATGTTATCTGGAGTTTTAAGAGGGATTTCTAGGGTTTTTAGAGTGATTTCAAGGGTTTCTAAAATGTTATCTGGAGTTTTAAGAGGGATTTCTAGGGTTTTTATAGTGATTTCAAGGGTTTCTAAAGCGTTATCTAAGGTATTGAGAGGGATATCTAGGGTTTTTGAGTGATTTCAAGGGTTTCTAAAGCGTTATCTGGATTTTGAGAGGGATATCTAGGGTTTTTAGAGTGATTTCAAGGGTTCCAAAGCGTTATCTGGAGTTTTAAGAGGAATTTCTAGCTTACTAAAGGGATTTCTAGACCCCTAATGGGATTTCTAGACCCCTAATGGGATTTCTAGGCCACTAATGGGATTTGTAGGGATTCTAGAGTAGGGATTCTAGGTCTCTAGAGGGATTTCTATGTCCCTAGATGGATATCTTGGGTTTTTAGAGTGATTTATAGGGTTTCTAAAATGTTATCTGGAGTTTTATGAGGGATTTCTAGGGTTATTAGAGGGATTTCTAGGGTTTCTAAAGCGTTATCTGGGGATTTGAGAGGGATATCTTGGGCTTTTAGAGTGATTTTAAGGGTTTCTAAAGCGTTTTCTTAGGTTTTGAGAGGGATATCTACGGTTTTTACAGTGATTTCAAGGGTTTCTATAGCGTTATCTTGGGTTTTGAAGGGGATATCTAAAGTTTTTACAGTATAACGGTTTCTAAACCCTTGAAATAACTCTAAAATCTCTAGACATCCCTCTCAAATCACCAAATAACGCTTTAGAAATCCTAGAAATCCCTCTAATAACCCTAGAAATCCCTATAGGAAGCTAGAAATCCCTCCAGATATCCCTCTCAAATCCACAGATAATGCTATAGAAACTCTAGAAATCCCTCTTAAAACTCCAGATAACGCTTTAGAAACCCTTGAAATCACTCTAAAAACTCTAGATATTCCTCTCAAAACCCTATAAGACGCTCCAGTATCCCTACAAATCCCTCTAGGGACCTATAGGAGAGATCCTTATAGGAAGCTAGAAATCACTGTAAAAACCCTAGATTTCCCTCTCAAAACCCCGAATAACGCTTTAGATACCCTAGAAATCCCTCAAATAACCCCTAGAAATCCCTCCTGAAACACCAGATATCCCTCTCAAAACCACAGATAACGCTTTAGAAACCCTAGAAATCCCTCCTAAAACACCAGATAACGCTTTAGAAACCCTTGAAATCACTCTAAAAACCCAAGATATCCCTCTCAAACCCCTATAAATCCCTCTAGGGACCTAGAAATCCCTATAGGAAGCTAGAAATCCCTCTAATAACCCTAGAAATCCCTATTAAAACTCCAGGTAACATTTTAGAAACCCTGAAATCACTCTAAAATCCCTAGATATTCCTCTCAATACCCTATAACACGCTCCAGTATCCCTACAAATCCCTCTAGGGACCTATAGGAGAGATCCCTATAGAAAGCTAGAAATCACTGTAAAAACCCTAGATTTCCCTCTCAAAACCCCGAATAACGCTTTAGATACCCTAGAAATCCCTCAAATAACCCTAGAAATCCCTCCTGAAACACCAGATATCCCTCTCAAAACCACAGATAACGCTTTAGAAACCCTAGAAATCCCTCCTAAAACACCAGATGCCCCTCTCAAATCCCCAGATAACGCTTTAGAAACCCTTGAAATCACTCTAAGAACTTTAGATATCTTTCTCAAAACACTAGATAACGCTCTAGAATCCCTATAAATCACTCTAAAAACCCAAGATATCCATCTACGGACCTAGAAATCACTCTATGGACATAGAAATCGCTCATGAAACTCCAGATATCCCTCTCAAACCCCTATAACACGCTCTAGAATCCCTATAAATCCCTCTATGGACCTAGAAATCCCTATAGGAAGCTAGAAATCCCTCTAATAACCCTAGAAATCCCTATTAAAACTCCAGGTAACATTTTAGAAACCCTTGAAATCACTCAAATAACCCTAGAAATCCCTCTTAAAACTCCAGATAACGCTTTGGAACCCTTGAAATCACTATAAAAACCCTAGATATCCCTCTCAAAACCCCAGATAACGCATTAGAAACCCTAGAAATCCCTCTAATAACCCTAGATTTTCCTCTTAAAACTCCAGATAACGCTATAGAAACCCTTGAAATCACTGTAAAAACCGTAGATATCCCTCTCAAAACCTAAGAAAACGCTTTAGAAACCCTTAAAATCACTCTAAAAGCCCAAGATATCCCTCTCAAATCCCCAGATAACGCTTTAGAAACCCTAGAAATCCCTCTAATAACCCTAGAAATCCCTCATAAAACTCCAGATAACATTTTAGAAACCCTATAAATCACTCTAAAAACCCAAGATATCCATCTAGGGACATAGAAATCCCTCTAGAGACCTAGAAATCCCTCTAATAACCCTAGAAATCCCTCTTAAAACTCCAGATAACATTTTAGAAACCCTTGAAATCACTCTAAAAACCCTAGATATCCCTCTCAAAACCCTATAACACACTCTAGAATCCCTACAAATCCCATTAGTGGCCTAGAAATCCCATTAGGGGTCTAGAAATCCCATTAGGGGTCTAGAAATCCCTTTAGTAAGCTAGAAATTCCTCTTAAAACTCCAGATAACGCTTTGGAACCCTTGAAATCACTCTAAAAACACCAGATGCCCCTCTCAAATCCCCAGATAACGCTTTAGAAACCCTTGAAATCACTCTAAGAACTTTAGATATCTTTCTCAAAACACTAGATAACGCTCTAGAATCCCTATAAATCACTCTAAAAACCCAAGATATCCATCTACGGACCTAGAAATCACTCTATGGACATAGAAATCGCTCATGAAACTCCAGATATCCCTCTCAAATCCACAGATAATGCTATAGAAACCCTAGAAATCCCTCTTAAACCTCCAGATAACGCTTTAGAAACCCTTGAAATCACTCTAAAATCCCTAGATATCCCTCTCAAAACCACAGTTAACGCTAAAGAAACCCTTGAAATCACTCTAAAATCCCTAGATATCCCTCTCATAACCCTATAACACGCTCTAGAATCTCTATTAATCCCTCTAGGGACCTAGAAATCCCTCATGAAACTCCAGATATCCCTCTCAAATCCACAGATAATGCTATAGAAACCCTAGAAATCCCTCTTAAAACTCAAGATAACGCTTTAGAAACCCTTGAATTCACTCTAAAAACTTTAGATATCTTTCTCAAAACACTAGATAACGCTCTAGAATCCCTATAAATCACTCTAAAAACCCAAGATATCCATCTAGGGACCTAGAAATCCCTCTAGTGACCTAGAAATCACTCTATGGACATAGAAATCGCTCATGAAACTCCAGATATCCCTCTCAAATCCACAGATAATGCTATAGAAACTCTAGAAATCCCTCTTAAAACTCCAGATAACGCTTTAGAAACCCTTGAAATCACTCTAAAATCCCTAGATATCCCTCTCAAAACCCTATAAAACGCTCTAGAATCCCTTTAAATCCCTCTAGGGACCTAGAAATCGCTCTAAGGACCTAGAAATCCCTATAGGAAGCTAGAAATCACTGTAATAACTCTAGATATCCCTCTCAAAACCCAAGATATCCCCCTCAAAACCCAAGATAACGCTTTAGAAACCCTTGAAATCACTCTAAAACCCCAAGATATCCCTCTCAAAACCACAGTTAACGCTTTAGAAACCCTTGAAATCACTCCAAAAACCCTAGATATCCCTCTCAAACCCCTATAACACGCTCTAGAATCCCTTCTGTCGAGCGTTCCTTTCTCGCCCGCTCTATCTCCCTTTGGAACTCACTCTCACTCGATATCCGTCATGCGTTTTCTTTAATTTCATTTAAATCCAAACTTTTCCTACACCAACTAAATTCCCAATCAGAAGCTTTATAATCAATAAATAATTTATAGATATGTTCAACTTGATCGATTGATGAACTACTGAAAATATTCCTCACTCATAATTATATCATTTTTTTCATTATTCATTATAATAGAAAAATAATTTTATTCTGGGACCAGGTCCCTTTAGAATAACAGAGATGAACAGAATTAAGTAAATATTTATCTGGCCAAAACCCCAGAATTAAACAATATTTAGATAATATCTTGAAAGTAAATAACTAAACAAGAATGTTTAAGTAGAAAATCAAAAAATGTGATACAAAATTAAAATTAAAATAACAGACAAATTTACAAATTATAAAAAGAAATAGGCTTATGGAAAAATAAGTGAATAAATAATAGCAACTAATAATGAAAAAAATGATATAATTATGAGTGAGGAATATTTTCAGTAGTTCATCAATCGATCAAGTTGAACATATCTATAAATTATTTATTGATTATAAAGCTTCTGATTGGGAATTTAGTTGGTGTAGGAAAAGTTTGGATTTAAATGAAATTAAAGAAAACGCATGACGGATATCGAGTGAGAGTGAGTTCCAAAGGGAGATAGAGCGGGCGAGAAAGGAACGCTCGACAGAAGGGATTCTAGAGCGTGTTATAGGGGTTTGAGAGGGATATCTAGGGTTTTTGGAGTGATTTCAAGGGTTTCTAAAGCGTTATCTGGGGTTTTGAGAGGGATATCTAGGGGTTTTAGAGTGAATTCAAGGGTTTCTAAAGCGGTATCTTGAGTTTTAAGAGGGATTTCTAGGGTTTATATAGCATTATCTGTGGATTTGAGAGGGATATCTGGAGTTTCATGAGGTATTTCTAGGTCCCTAGAGGGATTAATAGAGATTCTAGAGCGTGTTATAGGGTTATGAGAGGGATATCTAGGGATTTTAGAGTGATTTCAAGGGTTTCTTTAGCGTTAACTGTGGTTTTGAGAGGGATATCTTGGGGTTTTAGAGTGATTTCAAGGGTTTCTAAAGCGTTATCTTGGGTTTTGAGGGGGATATCTTGGGTTTTGAGAGGGATATCTAGAGTTATTACAGTGATTTCTAGCTTCCTATAGGGATTTCTAGGTCCTTAGAGCGATTTCTAGGTCCCTAGAGGGATTTAAAGGGATTCTAGAGCGTTTTATAGGGTTTTGAGAGGGATATCTAGGGATTTTAGAGTGATTTCAAGGGTTTCTAAAGCGTTATCTGGAGTTTTAAGAGGGATTTCTAGAGTTTCTATAGCATTATCTGTGGATTTGAGAGGGATATCTGGAGTTTCATGAGCGATTTCTATGTCCATAGAGTGATTTCTAGGTCACTAGAGGGATTTCTAGGTCCCTAGATGGATATCTTGGGTTTTTAGAGTGATTTATAGGGATTCTAGAGCGTTATCTAGTGTTTTGAGAAAGATATCTAAAGTTTTTAGAGTGAATTCAAGGGTTTCTAAAGCGTTATCTTGAGTTTTAAGAGGGATTTCTAGGGTTTCTATAGCATTATCTGTGGATTTGAGAGGGATATCTGGAGTTTCATGAGGGATTTCTAGGTCCCTAGAGGGATTAATAGAGATTCTAGAGCGTGTTATAGGGTTATGAGAGGGATATCTAGGGATTTTAGAGTGATTTCAAGGGTTTCTTTAGCGTTAACTGTGGTTTTGAGAGGGATATCTAGGGATTTTAGAGTGATTTCAAGGGTTTCTAAAGCGTTATCTGGAGGTTTAAGAGGGATTTCTAGGGTTTCTATAGCATTATCTGTGGATTTGAGAGGGATATCTGGAGTTTCATGAGCGATTTCTATGTCCATAGAGTGATTTCTAGGTCCGTAGATGGATATCTTGGGTTTTTAGAGTGATTTATAGGGATTCTAGAGCGTTATCTAGTGTTTTGAGAAAGATATCTAAAGTTCTTAGAGTGATTTCAAGGGTTTCTAAAGCGTTATCTGGGGATTTGAGAGGGGCATCTGGTGTTTTAGGAGGGATTTCTAGGGTTTCTAAAGCGTTATCTGTGGTTTTGAGAGGGATATCTGGTGTTTCAGGAGGGATTTCTAGGGTTATTTGAGGGATTTCTAGGGTATCTAAAGCGTTATTCGGGGTTTTGAGAGGGAAATCTAGGGTTTTTACAGTGATTTCTAGCTTTCTATAGGGATCTCTCCTATAGGTCCCTAGAGGGATTTGTAGGGATACTGGAGCGTGTTATAGGGTATTGAGAGGAATATCTAGGAATATACTACGAATAAGAAGGTATAATCTTCAAATCCCGTGTAATCAATCACTTACTATCCTAACGATTCTCCAAAAATCGGAAATAGTATAAATGTGCGTGTGTATGCATGTGTGCATATATATATATATATATATATATATATATATATATATATATATATATATATATATATATATATATATATATATATATATATATATATATAACTTACGAGCTCCGGCACATAAAACGTTTTTTAAAATATTTAGCTTTATTAGAATCCCATTTTAAACACTTCAGTGATTTTTGACCGGGGTTTTGTAGTTTAATGTTTTTTGTTGGATAGTGGTTAATTGTGAAAAAACATCCTAAATGATCGGAAAAATCGATATATTCATATCTCTAAATAACCCCATGCAATTTTCATTTATCCATATCAAATCTATTGTGCTCCTGCCTTTCTTTGAGATATATGTGAATTTGCCCGGCCTATCAGATAGTGACCGTCCATTACACAAAATCAGACCCAGTGACTCCATTGCGTCTACGAGTATTTTACCGCGTTTATTAGTGTTTTTATGACAAACTACTCTTGTTCCTTAGAGGTATGAGTTTTCGAATATACTTTCCTCCAAATTATTTAGACGGCCTACGTGACTGTTAAAATCACCGCATAAGACTACATAGCTGTTAGGGAAATCTGTTATAATATTTGACATTAAATGAATAATGTTATCTATCCTGTCATCAAACTCACATTCTTGTGGAAAATAAAAAATTCCCAATATTATGATCTTATCATTGATATAAAATTTCACTATGACCATATATTGATTACTCTCTATTATAGTAATATTATGAGCCATACTTTTGTTTATAAAAGTAGTAATCCCGCCGCTTGCTCTACCAGTACGTTTCGTTTTAATTCCATTACTAATAACAGAGGTATAGTTCCTCAACCAAAATGGAGTAATAAATTTATTATCAGTTAACCAAGTTTCTACGATGCATATTGCTAAATTGTTATCAGAGACATTTATATCAGAGGGATTTACATTTAGTAGATTTGAATAGCCTTTTATATTACAAAATATTATATTAGTTGTTAGTGTGTTAGTGACGTTTGTTATACATACCAGTTTGTATTTCCTGCACACCTGGTTGGCCTGTAAAGTCCGAGGGCTCGAGAGGGATAGGTCAAGAACTGATTATCTGTGTCTTTGCTGAAGTAGAAGCAGCCATTGAATGAGATCTTGGCCGGAACCGAAACTCTTCCAACTTTTCTTCTATTTTCCTTTTCTTATGTGCGATATTTTCTACCACAATGCTATTTCCAAAGGAAATATTTGCAATTTGTTCTGCTTCTTCTAATCGATAATTAATTCCTCTAAATTAAAAAAATCCTTTTTTATAGGTTGCATTATTATCGATCTCTTTTAGTTTAGTAATGCAGTTATAAATTCGCTTCCCTTCTTCCCTTTCCTCTAAAGTTCTGTCATGGCTGATTCTTAGACCTCTCCTCTGAAAAGCCTCTTTTTTATTCATAATAGCCTCTTTTATGATGTAACTATTAAGGGATATCAGTACGGGTTTAGGCTCTGGTCCTTTTCCTATACGAAAACAATTGTTAATGGAGTGTTCGGGTAAACATATATCTATTTCTTCTAATGTATTAATAATTTTTGTTGACAATTTTTCATTTTCTGAACTCGGCAAGTTAAAAACCAAAAAGTTATTTCTTTTCTGTCCTTATTTTTGTGTCTTGGTCCTTACATTTTTTCCTTAACTCAGAAACTTCACCGATTAACGAGTCCATCAATTCGGTTAATTTATTTAATGAGGTTTTTGACTCCTCGTTGTTTTTATTAATAGTTATAAGGATTAGTTATAAGGATTTTCTGGCATATTTATTTATTGGATATTGGAAGTTATGATGAGATGTATTGGTAGAAAGCACAAGAACAGCTGATATTGGTATAAACTGACCTTCAGATAAGGTGGTTGGCGAAGTGGGGGCAGACAGGGTATTTCTTGCCAATAAAACTGCGAAAATTCCTAGAAAATTGGTTTCCGTTGTTCCTCTACAGTTACTTCTACACTTTTCAGAACGTCTCCAAACTTTGTAGGCACACTGTTTATTATCAACTGCTGAATCTTACCAAAAATTGCACTTAAGGAGCGAGTTTAACTTTAGATAAAGGAAGTGAACACGGACACGATCTAAAACTGTTGACTGCTCGGGCCAGACTCGCAAGTAACAAACATATGTTTATAAAAAAAGATTGATTGTCATGTGCTACGGGCATAACCGATATATAGCAGCTGCAATTGGAGTCCTAAATTTTGGCTCCCCAATTACGAGTATAATAAAGATATGGTGTTTAGCGAGTAGCTGACACAGCACAAGCTCTGGATCACCATTATACGCTCCCTACAAGGAAGGACGGCTTAACCAAGGATTTTCTAATGCCTTTAAAAAACCCTGACCACTACAACACAAGTGATCCCAATAATGAGTGGTTTTTAGGCAATTGTACTCTTCAAAGTATGTTTTTCACATGAAAACATAATTTCAAAGATTATTTGGACACGACTTTATACTAAGTTGCTGGCTAAATTTAAGAATTAGTAGCCACAATGATCATGATATTTAGTTTATCCAATTATGCAAGGTCAGCAACACTGTAATCAGACACTGTTCGGAACTTCATGATGAAATAAACATTTGCTGTGTAATGCATGGCCAGAAATAATCCTCTTATAATTTGAATTATTAAACATATTCCTAATAGTGAACCAAAATTTCATCATAGTGACATTGAAGATGGGGGTAGTAAATCAATTAATGACCCATTAATAATAATTTTGAATAATGCATGTGGTTTTTACGTATAAGTTTTTTTCATGCTTTAACTTTTTATTCGTAAAGGTCTTAATAATGTTTGCTGTATTGGATACTACGATTATTGTAAATGATAAATGAATAATTATTATTACTGTTAATTGGGCAGCTGTTATATTTAAAATTTTGATTAGTCTTAAATTATCATTGTAAAAAATATTGTTATTTAAATAATTCATATTAAATAAATTTCAATTTTATTTTTCAGCTCATTAGTTAGAGAATATTTAAAAAAAACAATGAGCACGCCAGATCCAGGTCCATCAAAGGGCAATAATGAAGAATACGATGAAAAAAGTGAGATAAAAGATTAAAAAAAAAAACATGTTCACTTTTCAGAACCACTGGTACTGGACAGGCCACCAAATAGTGAAAAGGAAGGTAGAGATAAAATACCAACACAAAAAAAGACTAAAAAAAAAAAAGAAAAAAAAAATAATACCCAAAAAATCAGCTGTTACAAATAATAAACGTTAATAAATACAGTAATCTTTCATTATTGTAATGTATAAGTTTTTTTTTTTAAGATAGATAAATCTATCAATCAATAAGTGTGAAAATAATAGAATAAGAAAAGAGAAGTGTTAGTATCGATATGGAAGTGTTAGTTTAAAGCGTCTGAATTATTTCGTCACCATTTGAAACCCTTACACTTATAGCCACTTACTTAATTTTCCCTCATTTAGACTATTGCTGCATAGTGTATTGAGGTGTCTCTAGAAATCTCAATACAAAACTAAAACAGTAGATCAATTGCTTTGGGAATTCGTTTCATTTTTGGGATCCCGAGAGACACTCCTGTCACCCGATACTACGAATAAGAAGGTATAATCTTCAAATCCCGTGTAATCAATCACTTACTATCCTAACGATTCTCCAAAAATCGGAAATAGTATAAATGTGCGTGTGTATGCATGTGTGCATATATATATATATATATATATATATATATATATATATATATATATATATATATATATATATATATATATATATATATATATATATATATATATATATATATATATATATATATATAACTTACGAGCTCCGGCACATAAAACGTTAAAAAAAAGAGAAATAATAGGAGAGAAACAACACGGGTGAAGGCTGATAGAACACTGCTTTATTCAAAACTAAATCCTCTATATATAGTATTTACAATGTTTACTAATCTCTGTTTGGGATTTGTGGCCATACTGGTGTATGTCTTATCCTAACTCCCCCCTGCCAGTTTACGAACATCCTCGTAAACTTACAAAAATAAAATACAAATACACATATAAAGTAAAAAGAATATAATAACACTGAATCAACGAAATTACTACTGCTAAAACAAAAAAACTTTCCTCCATGTACAAGACTCACTATGTCAAGCACACTTTTAATCACATAGCATATAGTGCAACTATTAATTCTGTAAACTTAAAGTAAATGACAAACTGAACAAAACAAAACAAAATTTCAGAATACAAATAAAATTACACTGCTCTACCTAAAACTAAAACATTACAATCAACAATACATAATTATGGTCTGGCTTCCCCAGTTAAAATTTTTAGCTGCTCAACATGCACTGTTCGACGTTTTCGGGGCTGAGCCAGACTGTGAATGGCGACCAGATTGTGTTCCCTGATCGCAATCACTTTGAATGGCACCTCGTTCCTCAGGACTTCCTTCGAGCGATTTGATATAATTCTTCTGTACACGCTGGTACCTATCTTAAGAGCTCCCATAATATCCTTGACCTCCAAATTATCCCTGGCAACTCTCTTACTCTTTTCCCTCACCATTCGTGTGTGTGCTTTCTCCCATATTCGTTCGAGCTCTATCCTATTAGCCACTAGTCGTTCCGCCATGTCCTCATCCACGACAGTACCGTCCCCATCTCTTCGACGAGCGCGCAGACCAAAGGGGAGAAACAATAACTGTAGAGTTATGATATAATTAAACATTTTAGTTATAAACATTTCATAGCCCTAATGTGTTATTAGCTAATAAAAATATTATTCTTGAAAAAATAACAAATCATTGTTTATTTATTGTTCATGGCTGATCCTTTGTTTGGGAAGCGTATCTTGGGCACGGCAACTCAGTATTCGACCACTGAGCTATCCTGCTCCCCGTTTTTCTTAAATAAAACTTCTACAATACTAAGGATTAGCGAACCCGAAGGCTCGATGCCAATCTCCAATCTCTGCTTACAAACTTCTGACCACGGACTACTATCTAAACCCAAATCCACCAGATCACTCTTAACGCAATCTTCCCACCTACACCGCGGTCTACCCCACAGGCGTTCCCAGTCGGCACCTATATATAGCGCTAATTAATTAATCAGAATTCGTTCGTTACTAAGCCAAATCACTTTACATGGCCATCTCAATCTTCGTGATAATATCACTTGAGTAATATTAACCGGGTGCAAGAGTATTTCTGCTATATTACTATATACTGCTATACACGCTAAGTATTTCTGATGCTTCGAAATTCAGCGTTGTGTAATACCCAATTCTCCAGTGGTCTCATCATTTTTTCTTTTGTTTAATAGTCATTACAAATACTCCTAATTTCTATGGAGGAATTTATAAAAATTCGAGTGAAAAAAAATTAAACTGAATTGAATCTTTTTATTGTTCATGGCTGATCCTTTGTTTGGGAAGCGTATCTTGCAGCAATCATGACCCTTTCCTGCAAAAACAAAAGGGGGACATACCAATAGGTATGTGTTTCCTTCGGACTGGGAGCAACCGTACTATAAAACTTGGCAGTTTAGAAAGACTTGGAGTTAATTGAATGATGAATATTTCCATGTTAGGATCGGGGCTTGAAAAATAAAGGCAGCCATTGTGTGTAAGAGACAATGCCTCTGTAGGGGGCCCCGGTGCACTAAACTATTTATCGTGTTAAGGCATCCTTAGCTCCCTCCTCAATCATTCAAAGCTTCCTTTTCACACCGCACTGTCACCGAATTTACTCTAGACTTTTTCAGTATCTCTCCAACTTCTTCCGGCATATTTTTCCTACTGCTATATATATTACAAAAATATGTTGTTCAGGATGATGATGAATTATCATTGCAAAATGTACTCACTATGGACAGCGTAGAAAAGTTAAACAACATTTTTTTCTATCTGCAGTTTATATGTAAAAATTCGGAATCCAGGCTATAATTATGGTATATTAATGTGAATCGAGGATTATTTGTTTGGAGGATTATTTATTTAGAGGATTATTATTCTGTTGTTACAATTAATACTATTCTGTCCTAACTTAAAGTTTGTTCATTTATTTATTGAACCAGTAGTAATTTAAAAAAAAAAAAAAAAGAAGTTTTACATATTGTATTATATAACTGTAAATAAAAAATAAAGTAAAAATAAAATAATAAAAAATAAAAAACTGTAATGAAATGACAATATGCTATATACTATCTTACTTATATTATAGAGGTCGGACTATAATAATTATGGTTGTTGTTTTATTTCAAGTAATTACTAACCAAATTAACATTAAGTGGGCCAGACTCAATGGCTACATGTTGTACATTAAAGCCAATAAAGAATTTATATATATATATTTGTTACTTGCGAATAACGACTGATTGATACTGTTACAATAAATATATGAAGTTTTTCAAAACCTTGTATTGAATAATCAAAGACATAACAGTTTCGCGACGAGGTGTAAATTTAAACCTACAGTGCTCCGATATTTTTTTCTTTTTTATTAATTTTTAATTATCAAGTTAGGTTATTGTTCCATTACTTTTTTTTTTCAAGACTTTTTAGTTTTCAAGTAAGTTTGTCATCTAAATCACAATGGATGCTAACCAGTTCAAACAGTTTCTAGAAATGCAACAACAGAACTTCAGAATGATGATGGAACAATTTTCATCTCATTCTTCTCAATCTACACCGTCACTCAGTACTGTGAGTAAATTTGATAATTTCGATAAAAAGAGAGAATCATTTCAACAATACATCGAAAGATTCAATATTTTCATAATATGTTTAAAAAAATAAATAAATTTAATTGAACTATCTAATGGTTCTCACCAACGGAATCCATGAGCCGAACAAAAATATCCTGCTCTTGCCGTACACCTGAAAAACAATTTAAGATTATAATAATTATATAATTACATCTAAAATTTAAAAATCTACTATCTAATTAACCCTAATATATAGTTGAGGGTGATCTCGGGGAAATCACCTACCTGCAGAACCGTTGGATAGGAGTATCTGGTATTAAATACAATTTTCTTTATGGGCTGAAGTAGTACGATTTTTTTTTCTGCTAGTAGTATTATTCCTTTACCGCTACTAAATAAGGAACATATCTAAATCCAAAAAAGTTATCGACAGAATTTAATGTTAGCGAGGAGATAGTTAGGAGATAGAGATAGCAGTTAGACCGCTTCTAGTCTAGCCTCAGCTTCCATTAGCCCTGAAGATGACCCACAAAGTGGTTCAAAACGTCGGCACAAAATAAAATAAGTACCCACTTATTTAGTGTTTAATTTGACTGCACCCCCAACTATTTCCTTCCTTAGACAGAATTTAATGTTTCAGAGCGAAACAAAAGAATATTAAAATTAAATTTCTTATTGTTAATTTGTTTCAATTTTTGTTCTAATTAAAATTAGAATGCAAATGGAAAAAACCACAAGCAGAGCCTTATGTTTCAAATCTGGTGTAAAATACAAACAATTATCAGTCAACGTTTCGCCTATTCAGGCATTATCAAGACACAAAAAAGAGTAAGATCAATCACATCTCAAAACAGAAGTGCAATAGATCCCAACGAATAATCGCTCAAAAAGGCTCATAATCTGAGACAGTTTTGGTTGAACGTCTTGGGGTGGAGGTGCGGTCTCAAGTAGTTTGTATTTTACACCAGATTTGAAAAATAAGGCTCTGCTTGTGTTTTTTTCCATTTGCATTCTAGTAAAATTTAATGTTTCGTTTTGAGTTTTGGCTCTATTTTATTGTTTTAATTAAAATTTTATTTTCCAATTATAGAATTATAGAATTTTAGCAAGGCATTGATTGTAGCATATTTCAGTTACGGTATATAAGTATTTTAAATGTTTTGTACAATTTCCCATGAACGCTATTATTTTTTCTCTGACTTATTTTTTAATCCATCCGCTAAAACTTTCACCAAAATGTTTGTTAAGATACTGCAATGAAGTAATCAATAGTTAAAATAAAGTAAGGAATGAACTGTCATTGGATGCCTCAGACATTATTACATTTCGACACTGGCCCTACTTTACTATTACTATAAATAATAAAGATTTAAGCAAGAGTTATAAAATTAATAATGATAAAATTAGCGTAAATGTTTCCATTATGTTATGTTTAAATTTACTTTTTTTTTTGCACATTTGTTATTCAAGATTGAACCAGTCTGCACGGTATGTATGAAAATACGATTCAATCAGTATATAACATAAAAATTACCCCCCATATAAAAAAACTATATATGGGATTCCTTATGGATATGTATACTTTATGTTCATGAGACATTGATTCCTTGCACACTTGTTCATATGATTTGTTGATAAAATATCAAATCAAAATAAAAAATGTTAAAATTATTTCTTTTATAGAAAAAAAAAGCCTATACCACTACAAAGGTTTTGGGTGAGGGACAATATTTTTTCTGTTGTTGAGCAAGAAGGACCACTATATTGCCTGTGGACTATCTAGACCACTCTTATTGCCAGGGTTTTCCTTCAATTAAAGGCAGACCTCAGGAGGATCTCCAGACCCCACAAGGTTCATCACCGAATCAATAAATTATCTTCCACAACTCGGTTCAAATCCGGAATCTTGGGCACGGCAACTCAGTATTCGACCACTGAGCTATCCCGCTCCCCGTTTTTCTTAAATAAAACTTCTACAATACTAAGGATTAGCGAACCCGAAGGCTCGATGCCAATCTCCAATCTCTGCTTACAAACTTCTGACCACGGACTACTATCTAAACCCAAATCCACCAGATCACTCTTAACGCAATCTTCCCACCTACACCGCGGTCTACCCCACAGGCGTTCCCAGTCGGCACCTATATATAGCGCTAATTAATTAATCAGAATTCGTTCGTTACTAAGCCAAATCACTTTACATGGCCATCTCAATCTTCGTGATAATATCACTTGAGTAATATTAACCGGGTGCAAGAGTATTTCTGCTATATTACTATATACTGCTATACACGCTAAGTATTTCTGATGCTTCGAAATTCAGCGTTGTGTAATACCCAATTCTCCAGTGGTCTCATCATTTTTTCTTTTGTTTAATAGTCATTACAAATACTCCTAATTTCTATGGAGGAATTTATAAAAATTCGAGTGAAAAAAAATTAAACTGAATTGAATCTTTTTATTGTTCATGGCTGATCCTTTGTTTGGGAAGCGTATCTTGCAGCAATCATGACCCTTTCCTGCAAAAACAAAAGGGGGACATACCAATAGGTATGTGTTTCCTTCGGACTGGGAGCAACCGTACTATAAAACTTGGCAGTTTAGAAAGACTTGGAGTTAATTGAATGATGAATATTTCCATGTTAGGATCGGGGCTTGAAAAATAAAGGCAGCCATTGTGTGTAAGAGACAATGCCTCTGTAGGGGGCCCCGGTGCACTAAACTATTTATCGTGTTAAGGCATCCTTAGCTCCCTCCTCAATCATTCAAAGCTTCCTTTTCACACCGCACTGTCACCGAATTTACTCTAGACTTTTTCAGTATCTCTCCAACTTCTTCCGGCATATTTTTCCTACTGCTATATATATTACAAAAATATGTTGTTCAGGATGATGATGAATTATCATTGCAAAATGTACTCACTATGGACAGCGTAGAAAAGTTAAACAACATTTTTTTCTATCTGCAGTTTATATGTAAAAATTCGGAATCCAGGCTATAATTATGGTATATTAATGTGAATCGAGGATTATTTGTTTGGAGGATTATTTATTTAGAGGATTATTATTCTGTTGTTACAATTAATACTATTCTGTCCTAACTTAAAGTTTGTTCATTTATTTATTGAACCAGTGGTAATTTAAAAAAAAAAAAAAAAGAAGTTTTACATATTGTATTATATAACTGTAAATAAAAAATAAAGTAAAAATAAAATAATAAAAAATAAAAAACTGTAATGAAATGACAATATGCTATATACTATCTTACTTATATTATAGAGGTCGGACTATAATAATTATGGTTGTTGTTTTATTTCAAGTAATTACTAACCAAATTAACATTAAGTGGGCCAGACTCAATGGCTACATGTTGTACATTAAAGCCAATAAAGAATTTATATATATATATTTGTTACTTGCGAATAACGACTGATTGATACTGTTACAATAAATATATGAAGTTTTTCAAAACCTTGTATTGAATAATCAAAGACATAACAGTTTCGCGACGAGGTGTAAATTTAAACCTACAGTGCTCCGATATTTTTTTCTTTTTTATTAATTTTTAATTATCAAGTTAGGTTATTGTTCCATTACTTTTTTTTTTCAAGACTTTTTAGTTTTCAAGTAAGTTTGTCATCTAAATCACAATGGATGCTAACCAGTTCAAACAGTTTCTAGAAATGCAACAACAGAACTTCAGAATGATGATGGAACAATTTTCATCTCATTCTTCTCAATCTACACCGTCACTCAGTACTGTGAGTAAATTTGATAATTTCGATAAAAAGAGAGAATCATTTCAACAATACATCGAAAGATTCAATATTTTCATAATATGTTTAAAAAAATAAATAAATTTAATTGAACTATCTAATGGTTCTCACCAACGGAATCCATGAGCCGAACAAAAATATCCTGCTCTTGCCGTACACCTGAAAAACAATTTAAGATTATAATAATTATATAATTACATCTAAAATTTAAAAATCTACTATCTAATTAACCCTAATATATAGTTGAGGGTGATCTCGGGGAAATCACCTACCTGCAGAACCGTTGGATAGGAGTATCTGGTATTAAATACAATTTTCTTTATGGGCTGAAGTAGTACGATTTTTTTTTTCTGCTAGTAGTATTATTCCTTTACCGCTACTAAATAAGGAACATATCTAAATCCAAAAAAGTTATCGACAGAATTTAATGTTAGCGAGGAGATAGTTAGGAGATAGAGATAGCAGTTAGACCGCTTCTAGTCTAGCCTCAGCTTCCATTAGCCCTGAAGATGACCCACAAATTGGTTCAAAACGTCGGGACAAAATAAAATAAGTACCCACTTATTTAGTGTTTAATTTGACTGCACCCCCAACTATTTCCTTCCTTAGACAGAATTTAATGTTTCAGAGCGAAACAAAAGAATATTAAAATTAAATTTCTTATTGTTAATTTGTTTCAATTTTTGTTCTAATTAAAATTAGAATGCAAATGGAAAAAACCACAAGCAGAGCCTTATGTTTCAAATCTGGTGTAAAATACAAACAATTATCAGTCAACGTTTCGCCTATTCAGGCATTATCAAGACACAAAAAAGAGTAAGATCAATCACATCTCAAAACAGAAGTGCAATAGATCCCAACGAATAATCGCTCAAAAAGGCTCATAATCTGAGACAGTTTTGGTTGAACGTCTTGGGGTGGAGGTGCGGTCTCAAGTAGTTTGTATTTTACACCAGATTTGAAAAATAAGGCTCTGCTTGTGTTTTTTTCCATTTGCATTCTAGTAAAATTTAATGTTTCGTTTTGAGTTTTGGCTCTATTTTATTGTTTTAATTAAAATTTTATTTTCCAATTATAGAATTATAGAATTTTAGCAAGGCATTGATTGTAGCATATTTCAGTTACGGTATATAAGTATTTTAAATGTTTTGTACAATTTCCCATGAACGCTATTATTTTTTCTCTGACTTATTTTTTAATCCATCCGCTAAAACTTTCACCAAAATGTTTGTTAAGATACTGCAATGAAGTAATCAATAGTTAAAATAAAGTAAGGAATGAACTGTCATTGGATGCCTCAGACATTATTACATTTCGACACTGGCCCTACTTTACTATTACTATAAATAATAAAGATTTAAGCAAGAGTTATAAAATTAATAATGATAAAATTAGCGTAAATGTTTCCATTATGTTATGTTTAAATTTACTTTTTTTTTTGCACATTTGTTATTCAAGATTGAACCAGTCTGCACGGTATGTATGAAAATACGATTCAATCAGTATATAACATAAAAATTACCCCCCATATAAAAAAACTATATATGGGATTCCTTATGGATATGTATACTTTATGTTCATGAGACATTGATTCCTTGCACACTTGTTCATATGATTTGTTGATAAAATATCAAATCAAAATAAAAAATGTTAAAATTATTTCTTTTATAGAAAAAAAAAGCCTATACCACTACAAAGGTTTTGGGTAAGGGACAATATTTTTTCTGTTGTTGAGCAAGAAGGACCACTATATTGCCTGTGGACTATCTAGACCACTCTTATTGCCAGGGTTTTCCTTCAATTAAAGGCAGACCTCAGGAGGATCTCCAGACCCCACAAGGTTCATCACCGAATCAATAAATTATCTTCCACAACTCGGTTCAAATCCGGAATCTTGGGCACGGCAACTCAGTATTCGACCACTGAGCTATCCCGCTCCCCGTTTTTCTTAAATAAAACTTCTACAATACTAAGGATTAGCGAACCCGAAGGCTCGATGCCAATCTCCAATCTCTGCTTACAAACTTCTGACCACGGACTACTATCTAAACCCAAATCCACCAGATCACTCTTAACGCAATCTTCCCACCTACACCGCGGTCTACCCCACAGGCGTTCCCAGTCGGCACCTATATATAGCGCTAATTAATTAATCAGAATTCGTTCGTTACTAAGCCAAATCACTTTACATGGCCATCTCAATCTTCGTGATAATATCACTTGAGTAATATTAACCGGGTGCAAGAGTATTTCTGCTATATTACTATATACTGCTATACACGCTAAGTATTTCTGATGCTTCGAAATTCAGCGTTGTGTAATACCCAATTCTCCAGTGGTCTCATCATTTTTTCTTTTGTTTAATAGTCATTACAAATACTCCTAATTTCTATGGAGGAATTTATAAAAATTCGAGTGAAAAAAAATTAAACTGAATTGAATCTTTTTATTGTTCATGGCTGATCCTTTGTTTGGGAAGCGTATCTTGCAGCAATCATGACCCTTTCCTGCAAAAACAAAAGGGGGACATACCAATAGGTATGTGTTTCCTTCGGACTGGGAGCAACCGTACTATAAAACTTGGCAGTTTAGAAAGACTTGGAGTTAATTGAATGATGAATATTTCCATGTTAGGATCGGGGCTTGAAAAATAAAGGCAGCCATTGTGTGTAAGAGACAATGCCTCTGTAGGGGGCCCCGGTGCACTAAACTATTTATCGTGTTAAGGCATCCTTAGCTCCCTCCTCAATCATTCAAAGCTTCCTTTTCACACCGCACTGTCACCGAATTTACTCTAGACTTTTTCAGTATCTCTCCAACTTCTTCCGGCATATTTTTCCTACTGCTATATATATTACAAAAATATGTTGTTCAGGATGATGATGAATTATCATTGCAAAATGTACTCACTATGGACAGCGTAGAAAAGTTAAACAACATTTTTTTCTATCTGCAGTTTATATGTAAAAATTCGGAATCCAGGCTATAATTATGGTATATTAATGTGAATCGAGGATTATTTGTTTGGAGGATTATTTATTTAGAGGATTATTATTCTGTTGTTACAATTAATACTATTCTGTCCTAACTTAAAGTTTGTTCATTTATTTATTGAACCAGTGGTAATTTAAAAAAAAAAAAAAAAGAAGTTTTACATATTGTATTATATAACTGTAAATAAAAAATAAAGTAAAAATAAAATAATAAAAAATAAAAAACTGTAATGAAATGACAATATGCTATATACTATCTTACTTATATTATAGAGGTCGGACTATAATAATTATGGTTGTTGTTTTATTTCAAGTAATTACTAACCAAATTAACATTAAGTGGGCCAGACTCAATGGCTACATGTTGTACATTAAAGCCAATAAAGAATTTATATATATATATTTGTTACTTGCGAATAACGACTGATTGATACTGTTACAATAAATATATGAAGTTTTTCAAAACCTTGTATTGAATAATCAAAGACATAACAGTTTCGCGACGAGGTGTAAATTTAAACCTACAGTGCTCCGATATTTTTTTCTTTTTTATTAATTTTTAATTATCAAGTTAGGTTATTGTTCCATTACTTTTTTTTTTCAAGACTTTTTAGTTTTCAAGTAAGTTTGTCATCTAAATCACAATGGATGCTAACCAGTTCAAACAGTTTCTAGAAATGCAACAACAGAACTTCAGAATGATGATGGAACAATTTTCATCTCATTCTTCTCAATCTACACCGTCACTCAGTACTGTGAGTAAATTTGATAATTTCGATAAAAAGAGAGAATCATTTCAACAATACATCGAAAGATTCAATATTTTCATAATATGTTTAAAAAAATAAATAAATTTAATTGAACTATCTAATGGTTCTCACCAACGGAATCCATGAGCCGAACAAAAATATCCTGCTCTTGCCGTACACCTGAAAAACAATTTAAGATTATAATAATTATATAATTACATCTAAAATTTAAAAATCTACTATCTAATTAACCCTAATATATAGTTGAGGGTGATCTCGGGGAAATCACCTACCTGCAGAACCGTTGGATAGGAGTATCTGGTATTAAATACAATTTTCTTTATGGGCTGAAGTAGTACGATTTTTTTTTTCTGCTAGTAGTATTATTCCTTTACCGCTACTAAATAAGGAACATATCTAAATCCAAAAAAGTTATCGACAGAATTTAATGTTAGCGAGGAGATAGTTAGGAGATAGAGATAGCAGTTAGACCGCTTCTAGTCTAGCCTCAGCTTCCATTAGCCCTGAAGATGACCCACAAATTGGTTCAAAACGTCGGCACAAAATAAAATAAGTACCCACTTATTTAGTGTTTAATTTGACTGCACCCCCAACTATTTCCTTCCTTAGACAGAATTTAATGTTTCAGAGCGAAACAAAAGAATATTAAAATTAAATTTCTTATTGTTAATTTGTTTCAATTTTTGTTCTAATTAAAATTAGAATGCAAATGGAAAAAACCACAAGCAGAGCCTTATGTTTCAAATCTGGTGTAAAATACAAACAATTATCAGTCAACGTTTCGCCTATTCAGGCATTATCAAGACACAAAAAAGAGTAAGATCAATCACATCTCAAAACAGAAGTGCAATAGATCCCAACGAATAATCGCTCAAAAAGGCTCATAATCTGAGACAGTTTTGGTTGAACGTCTTGGGGTGGAGGTGCGGTCTCAAGTAGTTTGTATTTTACACCAGATTTGAAAAATAAGGCTCTGCTTGTGTTTTTTTCCATTTGCATTCTAGTAAAATTTAATGTTTCGTTTTGAGTTTTGGCTCTATTTTATTGTTTTAATTAAAATTTTATTTTCCAATTATAGAATTATAGAATTTTAGCAAGGCATTGATTGTAGCATATTTCAGTTACGGTATATAAGTATTTTAAATGTTTTGTACAATTTCCCATGAACGCTATTATTTTTTCTCTGACTTATTTTTTAATCCATCCGCTAAAACTTTCACCAAAATGTTTGTTAAGATACTGCAATGAAGTAATCAATAGTTAAAATAAAGTAAGGAATGAACTGTCATTGGATGCCTCAGACATTATTACATTTCGACACTGGCCCTACTTTACTATTACTATAAATAATAAAGATTTAAGCAAGAGTTATAAAATTAATAATGATAAAATTAGCGTAAATGTTTCCATTATGTTATGTTTAAATTTACTTTTTTTTTTGCACATTTGTTATTCAAGATTGAACCAGTCTGCACGGTATGTATGAAAATACGATTCAATCAGTATATAACATAAAAATTACCCCCCATATAAAAAAACTATATATGGGATTCCTTATGGATATGTATACTTTATGTTCATGAGACATTGATTCCTTGCACACTTGTTCATATGATTTGTTGATAAAATATCAAATCAAAATAAAAAATGTTAAAATTATTTCTTTTATAGAAAAAAAAAGCCTATACCACTACAAAGGTTTTGGGTAAGGGACAATATTTTTTCTGTTGTTGAGCAAGAAGGACCACTATATTGCCTGTGGACTATCTAGACCACTCTTATTGCCAGGGTTTTCCTTCAATTAAAGGCAGACCTCAGGAGGATCTCCAGACCCCACAAGGTTCATCACCGAATCAATAAATTATCTTCCACAACTCGGTTCAAATCCGGAATCTTGGGCACGGCAACTCAGTATTCGACCACTGAGCTATCCCGCTCCCCGTTTTTCTTAAATAAAACTTCTACAATACTAAGGATTAGCGAACCCGAAGGCTCGATGCCAATCTCCAATCTCTGCTTACAAACTTCTGACCACGGACTACTATCTAAACCCAAATCCACCAGATCACTCTTAACGCAATCTTCCCACCTACACCGCGGTCTACCCCACAGGCGTTCCCAGTCGGCACCTATATATAGCGCTAATTAATTAATCAGAATTCGTTCGTTACTAAGCCAAATCACTTTACATGGCCATCTCAATCTTCGTGATAATATCACTTGAGTAATATTAACCGGGTGCAAGAGTATTTCTGCTATATTACTATATACTGCTATACACGCTAAGTATTTCTGATGCTTCGAAATTCAGCGTTGTGTAATACCCAATTCTCCAGTGGTCTCATCATTTTTTCTTTTGTTTAATAGTCATTACAAATACTCCTAATTTCTATGGAGGAATTTATAAAAATTCGAGTGAAAAAAAATTAAACTGAATTGAATCTTTTTATTGTTCATGGCTGATCCTTTGTTTGGGAAGCGTATCTTGCAGCAATCATGACCCTTTCCTGCAAAAACAAAAGGGGGACATACCAATAGGTATGTGTTTCCTTCGGACTGGGAGCAACCGTACTATAAAACTTGGCAGTTTAGAAAGACTTGGAGTTAATTGAATGATGAATATTTCCATGTTAGGATCGGGGCTTGAAAAATAAAGGCAGCCATTGTGTGTAAGAGACAATGCCTCTGTAGGGGGCCCCGGTGCACTAAACTATTTATCGTGTTAAGGCATCCTTAGCTCCCTCCTCAATCATTCAAAGCTTCCTTTTCACACCGCACTGTCACCGAATTTACTCTAGACTTTTTCAGTATCTCTCCAACTTCTTCCGGCATATTTTTCCTACTGCTATATATATTACAAAAATATGTTGTTCAGGATGATGATGAATTATCATTGCAAAATGTACTCACTATGGACAGCGTAGAAAAGTTAAACAACATTTTTTTCTATCTGCAGTTTATATGTAAAAATTCGGAATCCAGGCTATAATTATGGTATATTAATGTGAATCGAGGATTATTTGTTTGGAGGATTATTTATTTAGAGGATTATTATTCTGTTGTTACAATTAATACTATTCTGTCCTAACTTAAAGTTTGTTCATTTATTTATTGAACCAGTGGTAATTTAAAAAAAAAAAAAAAAGAAGTTTTACATATTGTATTATATAACTGTAAATAAAAAATAAAGTAAAAATAAAATAATAAAAAATAAAAAACTGTAATGAAATGACAATATGCTATATACTATCTTACTTATATTATAGAGGTCGGACTATAATAATTATGGTTGTTGTTTTATTTCAAGTAATTACTAACCAAATTAACATTAAGTGGGCCAGACTCAATGGCTACATGTTGTACATTAAAGCCAATAAAGAATTTATATATATATATTTGTTACTTGCGAATAACGACTGATTGATACTGTTACAATAAATATATGAAGTTTTTCAAAACCTTGTATTGAATAATCAAAGACATAACAGTTTCGCGACGAGGTGTAAATTTAAACCTACAGTGCTCCGATATTTTTTTCTTTTTTATTAATTTTTAATTATCAAGTTAGGTTATTGTTCCATTACTTTTTTTTTTCAAGACTTTTTAGTTTTCAAGTAAGTTTGTCATCTAAATCACAATGGATGCTAACCAGTTCAAACAGTTTCTAGAAATGCAACAACAGAACTTCAGAATGATGATGGAACAATTTTCATCTCATTCTTCTCAATCTACACCGTCACTCAGTACTGTGAGTAAATTTGATAATTTCGATAAAAAGAGAGAATCATTTCAACAATACATCGAAAGATTCAATATTTTCATAATATGTTTAAAAAAATAAATAAATTTAATTGAACTATCTAATGGTTCTCACCAACGGAATCCATGAGCCGAACAAAAATATCCTGCTCTTGCCGTACACCTGAAAAACAATTTAAGATTATAATAATTATATAATTACATCTAAAATTTAAAAATCTACTATCTAATTAACCCTAATATATAGTTGAGGGTGATCTCGGGGAAATCACCTACCTGCAGAACCGTTGGATAGGAGTATCTGGTATTAAATACAATTTTCTTTATGGGCTGAAGTAGTACGATTTTTTTTTTCTGCTAGTAGTATTATTCCTTTACCGCTACTAAATAAGGAACATATCTAAATCCAAAAAAGTTATCGACAGAATTTAATGTTAGCGAGGAGATAGTTAGGAGATAGAGATAGCAGTTAGACCGCTTCTAGTCTAGCCTCAGCTTCCATTAGCCCTGAAGATGACCCACAAATTGGTTCAAAACGTCGGCACAAAATAAAATAAGTACCCACTTATTTAGTGTTTAATTTGACTGCACCCCCAACTATTTCCTTCCTTAGACAGAATTTAATGTTTCAGAGCGAAACAAAAGAATATTAAAATTAAATTTCTTATTGTTAATTTGTTTCAATTTTTGTTCTAATTAAAATTAGAATGCAAATGGAAAAAACCACAAGCAGAGCCTTATGTTTCAAATCTGGTGTAAAATACAAACAATTATCAGTCAACGTTTCGCCTATTCAGGCATTATCAAGACACAAAAAAGAGTAAGATCAATCACATCTCAAAACAGAAGTGCAATAGATCCCAACGAATAATCGCTCAAAAAGGCTCATAATCTGAGACAGTTTTGGTTGAACGTCTTGGGGTGGAGGTGCGGTCTCAAGTAGTTTGTATTTTACACCAGATTTGAAAAATAAGGCTCTGCTTGTGTTTTTTTCCATTTGCATTCTAGTAAAATTTAATGTTTCGTTTTGAGTTTTGGCTCTATTTTATTGTTTTAATTAAAATTTTATTTTCCAATTATAGAATTATAGAATTTTAGCAAGGCATTGATTGTAGCATATTTCAGTTACGGTATATAAGTATTTTAAATGTTTTGTACAATTTCCCATGAACGCTATTATTTTTTCTCTGACTTATTTTTTAATCCATCCGCTAAAACTTTCACCAAAATGTTTGTTAAGATACTGCAATGAAGTAATCAATAGTTAAAATAAAGTAAGGAATGAACTGTCATTGGATGCCTCAGACATTATTACATTTCGACACTGGCCCTACTTTACTATTACTATAAATAATAAAGATTTAAGCAAGAGTTATAAAATTAATAATGATAAAATTAGCGTAAATGTTTCCATTATGTTATGTTTAAATTTACTTTTTTTTTTGCACATTTGTTATTCAAGATTGAACCAGTCTGCACGGTATGTATGAAAATACGATTCAATCAGTATATAACATAAAAATTACCCCCCATATAAAAAAACTATATATGGGATTCCTTATGGATATGTATACTTTATGTTCATGAGACATTGATTCCTTGCACACTTGTTCATATGATTTGTTGATAAAATATCAAATCAAAATAAAAAATGTTAAAATTATTTCTTTTATAGAAAAAAAAAGCCTATACCACTACAAAGGTTTTGGGTAAGGGACAATATTTTTTCTGTTGTTGAGCAAGAAGGACCACTATATTGCCTGTGGACTATCTAGACCACTCTTATTGCCAGGGTTTTCCTTCAATTAAAGGCAGACCTCAGGAGGATCTCCAGACCCCACAAGGTTCATCACCGAATCAATAAATTATCTTCCACAACTCGGTTCAAATCTGGAATCTTGGGCACGGCAACTCAGTATTCGACCACTGAGCTATCCCGCTCCCCGTTTTTCTTAAATAAAACTTCTACAATACTAAGGATTAGCGAACCCGAAGGCTCGATGCCAATCTCCAATCTCTGCTTACAAACTTCTGACCACGGACTACTATCTAAACCCAAATCCACCAGATCACTCTTAACGCAATCTTCCCACCTACACCGCGGTCTACCCCACAGGCGTTCCCAGTCGGCACCTATATATAGCGCTAATTAATTAATCAGAATTCGTTCGTTACTAAGCCAAATCACTTTACATGGCCATCTCAATCTTCGTGATAATATCACTTGAGTAATATTAACCGGGTGCAAGAGTATTTCTGCTATATTACTATATACTGCTATACACGCTAAGTATTTCTGATGCTTCGAAATTCAGCGTTGTGTAATACCCAATTCTCCAGTGGTCTCATCATTTTTTCTTTTGTTTAATAGTCATTACAAATACTCCTAATTTCTATGGAGGAATTTATAAAAATTCGAGTGAAAAAAAATTAAACTGAATTGAATCTTTTTATTGTTCATGGCTGATCCTTTGTTTGGGAAGCGTATCTTGCAGCAATCATGACCCTTTCCTGCAAAAACAAAAGGGGGACATACCAATAGGTATGTGTTTCCTTCGGACTGGGAGCAACCGTACTATAAAACTTGGCAGTTTAGAAAGACTTGGAGTTAATTGAATGATGAATATTTCCATGTTAGGATCGGGGCTTGAAAAATAAAGGCAGCCATTGTGTGTAAGAGACAATGCCTCTGTAGGGGGCCCCGGTGCACTAAACTATTTATCGTGTTAAGGCATCCTTAGCTCCCTCCTCAATCATTCAAAGCTTCCTTTTCACACCGCACTGTCACCGAATTTACTCTAGACTTTTTCAGTATCTCTCCAACTTCTTCCGGCATATTTTTCCTACTGCTATATATATTACAAAAATATGTTGTTCAGGATGATGATGAATTATCATTGCAAAATGTACTCACTATGGACAGCGTAGAAAAGTTAAACAACATTTTTTTCTATCTGCAGTTTATATGTAAAAATTCGGAATCCAGGCTATAATTATGGTATATTAATGTGAATCGAGGATTATTTGTTTGGAGGATTATTTATTTAGAGGATTATTATTCTGTTGTTACAATTAATACTATTCTGTCCTAACTTAAAGTTTGTTCATTTATTTATTGAACCAGTGGTAATTTAAAAAAAAAAAAAAAAGAAGTTTTACATAT
This sequence comes from Troilus luridus, assembly GCA_964056705.1. Taxonomy (NCBI): domain Eukaryota; kingdom Metazoa; phylum Arthropoda; class Insecta; order Hemiptera; family Pentatomidae; genus Troilus; species Troilus luridus. Next base: position 56,892,750 of record OZ057414.1, read on the forward strand.
TGTATTATATAACTGTAAATAAAAAATAAAGTAAAAATAAAATAATAAAAAATAAAAAACTGTAATGAAATGACAATATGCTATATACTATCTTACTTATATTATAGAGGTCGGACTATAATAATTATGGTTGTTGTTTTATTTCAAGTAATTACTAACCAAATTAACATTAAGTGGGCCAGACTCAATGGCTACATGTTGTACATTAAAGCCAATAAAGAATTTATATATATATATTTGTTACTTGCGAATAACGACTGATTGATACTGTTACAATAAATATATGAAGTTTTTCAAAACCTTGTATTGAATAATCAAAGACATAACAGTTTCGCGACGAGGTGTAAATTTAAACCTACAGTGCTCCGATATTTTTTTCTTTTTTATTAATTTTTAATTATCAAGTTAGGTTATTGTTCCATTACTTTTTTTTTTCAAGACTTTTTAGTTTTCAAGTAAGTTTGTCATCTAAATCACAATGGATGCTAACCAGTTCAAACAGTTTCTAGAAATGCAACAACAGAACTTCAGAATGATGATGGAACAATTTTCATCTCATTCTTCTCAATCTACACCGTCACTCAGTACTGTGAGTAAATTTGATAATTTCGATAAAAAGAGAGAATCATTTCAACAATACATCGAAAGATTCAATATTTTCATAATATGTTTAAAAAAATAAATAAATTTAATTGAACTATCTAATGGTTCTCACCAACGGAATCCATGAGCCGAACAAAAATATCCTGCTCTTGCCGTACACCTGAAAAACAATTTAAGATTATAATAATTATATAATTACATCTAAAATTTAAAAATCTACTATCTAATTAACCCTAATATATAGTTGAGGGTGATCTCGGGGAAATCACCTACCTGCAGAACCGTTGGATAGGAGTATCTGGTATTAAATACAATTTTCTTTATGGGCTGAAGTAGTACGATTTTTTTTTCTGCTAGTAGTATTATTCCTTTACCGCTACTAAATAAGGAACATATCTAAATCCAAAAAAGTTATCGACAGAATTTAATGTTAGCGAGGAGATAGTTAGGAGATAGAGATAGCAGTTAGACCGCTTCTAGTCTAGCCTCAGCTTCCATTAGCCCTGAAGATGACCCACAAAGTGGTTCAAAACGTCGGCACAAAATAAAATAAGTACCCACTTATTTAGTGTTTAATTTGACTGCACCCCCAACTATTTCCTTCCTTAGACAGAATTTAATGTTTCAGAGCGAAACAAAAGAATATTAAAATTAAATTTCTTATTGTTAATTTGTTTCAATTTTTGTTCTAATTAAAATTAGAATGCAAATGGAAAAAACCACAAGCAGAGCCTTATGTTTCAAATCTGGTGTAAAATACAAACAATTATCAGTCAACGTTTCGCCTATTCAGGCATTATCAAGACACAAAAAAGAGTAAGATCAATCACATCTCAAAACAGAAGTGCAATAGATCCCAACGAATAATCGCTCAAAAAGGCTCATAATCTGAGACAGTTTTGGTTGAACGTCTTGGGGTGGAGGTGCGGTCTCAAGTAGTTTGTATTTTACACCAGATTTGAAAAATAAGGCTCTGCTTGTGTTTTTTTCCATTTGCATTCTAGTAAAATTTAATGTTTCGTTTTGAGTTTTGGCTCTATTTTATTGTTTTAATTAAAATTTTATTTTCCAATTATAGAATTATAGAATTTTAGCAAGGCATTGATTGTAGCATATTTCAGTTACGGTATATAAGTATTTTAAATGTTTTGTACAATTTCCCATGAACGCTATTATTTTTTCTCTGACTTATTTTTTAATCCATCCGCTAAAACTTTCACCAAAATGTTTGTTAAGATACTGCAATGAAGTAATCAATAGTTAAAATAAAGTAAGGAATGAACTGTCATTGGATGCCTCAGACATTATTACATTTCGACACTGGCCCTACTTTACTATTACTATAAATAATAAAGATTTAAGCAAGAGTTATAAAATTAATAATGATAAAATTAGCGTAAATGTTTCCATTATGTTATGTTTAAATTTACTTTTTTTTTTGCACATTTGTTATTCAAGATTGAACCAGTCTGCACGGTATGTATGAAAATACGATTCAATCAGTATATAACATAAAAATTACCCCCCATATAAAAAAACTATATATGGGATTCCTTATGGATATGTATACTTTATGTTCATGAGACATTGATTCCTTGCACACTTGTTCATATGATTTGTTGATAAAATATCAAATCAAAATAAAAAATGTTAAAATTATTTCTTTTATAGAAAAAAAAAGCCTATACCACTACAAAGGTTTTGGGTAAGGGACAATATTTTTTCTGTTGTTGAGCAAGAAGGACCACTATATTGCCTGTGGACTATCTAGACCACTCTTATTGCCAGGGTTTTCCTTCAATTAAAGGCAGACCTCAGGAGGATCTCCAGACCCCACAAGGTTCATCACCGAATCAATAAATTATCTTCCACAACTCGGTTCAAATCCGGAATCTTGGGCACGGCAACTCAGTATTCGACCACTGAGCTATCCCGCTCCCCGTTTTTCTTAAATAAAACTTCTACAATACTAAGGATTAGCGAACCCGAAGGCTCGATGCCAATCTCCAATCTCTGCTTACAAACTTCTGACCACGGACTACTATCTAAACCCAAATCCACCAGATCACTCTTAACGCAATCTTCCCACCTACACCGCGGTCTACCCCACAGGCGTTCCCAGTCGGCACCTATATATAGCGCTAATTAATTAATCAGAATTCGTTCGTTACTAAGCCAAATCACTTTACATGGCCATCTCAATCTTCGTGATAATATCACTTGAGTAATATTAACCGGGTGCAAGAGTATTTCTGCTATATTACTATATACTGCTATACACGCTAAGTATTTCTGATGCTTCGAAATTCAGCGTTGTGTAATACCCAATTCTCCAGTGGTCTCATCATTTTTTCTTTTGTTTAATAGTCATTACAAATACTCCTAATTTCTATGGAGGAATTTATAAAAATTCGAGTGAAAAAAAATTAAACTGAATTGAATCTTTTTATTGTTCATGGCTGATCCTTTGTTTGGGAAGCGTATCTTGCAGCAATCATGACCCTTTCCTGCAAAAACAAAAGGGGGACATACCAATAGGTATGTGTTTCCTTCGGACTGGGAGCAACCGTACTATAAAACTTGGCAGTTTAGAAAGACTTGGAGTTAATTGAATGATGAATATTTCCATGTTAGGATCGGGGCTTGAAAAATAAAGGCAGCCATTGTGTGTAAGAGACAATGCCTCTGTAGGGGGCCCCGGTGCACTAAACTATTTATCGTGTTAAGGCATCCTTAGCTCCCTCCTCAATCATTCAAAGCTTCCTTTTCACACCGCACTGTCACCGAATTTACTCTAGACTTTTTCAGTATCTCTCCAACTTCTTCCGGCATATTTTTCCTACTGCTATATATATTACAAAAATATGTTGTTCAGGATGATGATGAATTATCATTGCAAAATGTACTCACTATGGACAGCGTAGAAAAGTTAAACAACATTTTTTTCTATCTGCAGTTTATATGTAAAAATTCGGAATCCAGGCTATAATTATGGTATATTAATGTGAATCGAGGATTATTTGTTTGGAGGATTATTTATTTAGAGGATTATTATTCTGTTGTTACAATTAATACTATTCTGTCCTAACTTAAAGTTTGTTCATTTATTTATTGAACCAGTGGTAATTTAAAAAAAAAAAAAAAAGAAGTTTTACATATTGTATTATATAACTGTAAATAAAAAATAAAGTAAAAATAAAATAATAAAAAATAAAAAACTGTAATGAAATGACAATATGCTATATACTATCTTACTTATATTATAGAGGTCGGACTATAATAATTATGGTTGTTGTTTTATTTCAAGTAATTACTAACCAAATTAACATTAAGTGGGCCAGACTCAATGGCTACATGTTGTACATTAAAGCCAATAAAGAATTTATATATATATATTTGTTACTTGCGAATAACGACTGATTGATACTGTTACAATAAATATATGAAGTTTTTCAAAACCTTGTATTGAATAATCAAAGACATAACAGTTTCGCGACGAGGTGTAAATTTAAACCTACAGTGCTCCGATATTTTTTTCTTTTTTATTAATTTTTAATTATCAAGTTAGGTTATTGTTCCATTACTTTTTTTTTTCAAGACTTTTTAGTTTTCAAGTAAGTTTGTCATCTAAATCACAATGGATGCTAACCAGTTCAAACAGTTTCTAGAAATGCAACAACAGAACTTCAGAATGATGATGGAACAATTTTCATCTCATTCTTCTCAATCTACACCGTCACTCAGTACTGTGAGTAAATTTGATAATTTCGATAAAAAGAGAGAATCATTTCAACAATACATCGAAAGATTCAATATTTTCATAATATGTTTAAAAAAATAAATAAATTTAATTGAACTATCTAATGGTTCTCACCAACGGAATCCATGAGCCGAACAAAAATATCCTGCTCTTGCCGTACACCTGAAAAACAATTTAAGATTATAATAATTATATAATTACATCTAAAATTTAAAAATCTACTATCTAATTAACCCTAATATATAGTTGAGGGTGATCTCGGGGAAATCACCTACCTGCAGAACCGTTGGATAGGAGTATCTGGTATTAAATACAATTTTCTTTATGGGCTGAAGTAGTACGATTTTTTTTTCTGCTAGTAGTATTATTCCTTTACCGCTACTAAATAAGGAACATATCTAAATCCAAAAAAGTTATCGACAGAATTTAATGTTAGCGAGGAGATAGTTAGGAGATAGAGATAGCAGTTAGACCGCTTCTAGTCTAGCCTCAGCTTCCATTAGCCCTGAAGATGACCCACAAAGTGGTTCAAAACGTCGGCACAAAATAAAATAAGTACCCACTTATTTAGTGTTTAATTTGACTGCACCCCCAACTATTTCCTTCCTTAGACAGAATTTAATGTTTCAGAGCGAAACAAAAGAATATTAAAATTAAATTTCTTATTGTTAATTTGTTTCAATTTTTGTTCTAATTAAAATTAGAATGCAAATGGAAAAAACCACAAGCAGAGCCTTATGTTTCAAATCTGGTGTAAAATACAAACAATTATCAGTCAACGTTTCGCCTATTCAGGCATTATCAAGACACAAAAAAGAGTAAGATCAATCACATCTCAAAACAGAAGTGCAATAGATCCCAACGAATAATCGCTCAAAAAGGCTCATAATCTGAGACAGTTTTGGTTGAACGTCTTGGGGTGGAGGTGCGGTCTCAAGTAGTTTGTATTTTACACCAGATTTGAAAAATAAGGCTCTGCTTGTGTTTTTTTCCATTTGCATTCTAGTAAAATTTAATGTTTCGTTTTGAGTTTTGGCTCTATTTTATTGTTTTAATTAAAATTTTATTTTCCAATTATAGAATTATAGAATTTTAGCAAGGCATTGATTGTAGCATATTTCAGTTACGGTATATAAGTATTTTAAATGTTTTGTACAATTTCCCATGAACGCTATTATTTTTTCTCTGACTTATTTTTTAATCCATCCGCTAAAACTTTCACCAAAATGTTTGTTAAGATACTGCAATGAAGTAATCAATAGTTAAAATAAAGTAAGGAATGAACTGTCATTGGATGCCTCAGACATTATTACATTTCGACACTGGCCCTACTTTACTATTACTATAAATAATAAAGATTTAAGCAAGAGTTATAAAATTAATAATGATAAAATTAGCGTAAATGTTTCCATTATGTTATGTTTAAATTTACTTTTTTTTTTGCACATTTGTTATTCAAGATTGAACCAGTCTGCACGGTATGTATGAAAATACGATTCAATCAGTATATAACATAAAAATTACCCCCCATATAAAAAAACTATATATGGGATTCCTTATGGATATGTATACTTTATGTTCATGAGACATTGATTCCTTGCACACTTGTTCATATGATTTGTTGATAAAATATCAAATCAAAATAAAAAATGTTAAAATTATTTCTTTTATAGAAAAAAAAAGCCTATACCACTACAAAGGTTTTGGGTAAGGGACAATATTTTTTCTGTTGTTGAGCAAGAAGGACCACTATATTGCCTGTGGACTATCTAGACCACTCTTATTGCCAGGGTTTTCCTTCAATTAAAGGCAGACCTCAGGAGGATCTCCAGACCCCACAAGGTTCATCACCGAATCAATAAATTATCTTCCACAACTCGGTTCAAATCCGGAATCTTGGGCACGGCAACTCAGTATTCGACCACTGAGCTATCCCGCTCCCCGTTTTTCTTAAATAAAACTTCTACAATACTAAGGATTAGCGAACCCGAAGGCTCGATGCCAATCTCCAATCTCTGCTTACAAACTTCTGACCACGGACTACTATCTAAACCCAAATCCACCAGATCACTCTTAACGCAATCTTCCCACCTACACCGCGGTCTACCCCACAGGCGTTCCCAGTCGGCACCTATATATAGCGCTAATTAATTAATCAGAATTCGTTCGTTACTAAGCCAAATCACTTTACATGGCCATCTCAATCTTCGTGATAATATCACTTGAGTAATATTAACCGGGTGCAAGAGTATTTCTGCTATATTACTATATACTGCTATACACGCTAAGTATTTCTGATGCTTCGAAATTCAGCGTTGTGTAATACCCAATTCTCCAGTGGTCTCATCATTTTTTCTTTTGTTTAATAGTCATTACAAATACTCCTAATTTCTATGGAGGAATTTATAAAAATTCGAGTGAAAAAAAATTAAACTGAATTGAATCTTTTTATTGTTCATGGCTGATCCTTTGTTTGGGAAGCGTATCTTGCAGCAATCATGACCCTTTCCTGCAAAAACAAAAGGGGGACATACCAATAGGTATGTGTTTCCTTCGGACTGGGAGCAACCGTACTATAAAACTTGGCAGTTTAGAAAGACTTGGAGTTAATTGAATGATGAATATTTCCATGTTAGGATCGGGGCTTGAAAAATAAAGGCAGCCATTGTGTGTAAGAGACAATGCCTCTGTAGGGGGCCCCGGTGCACTAAACTATTTATCGTGTTAAGGCATCCTTAGCTCCCTCCTCAATCATTCAAAGCTTCCTTTTCACACCGCACTGTCACCGAATTTACTCTAGACTTTTTCAGTATCTCTCCAACTTCTTCCGGCATATTTTTCCTACTGCTATATATATTACAAAAATATGTTGTTCAGGATGATGATGAATTATCATTGCAAAATGTACTCACTATGGACAGCGTAGAAAAGTTAAACAACATTTTTTTCTATCTGCAGTTTATATGTAAAAATTCGGAATCCAGGCTATAATTATGGTATATTAATGTGAATCGAGGATTATTTGTTTGGAGGATTATTTATTTAGAGGATTATTATTCTGTTGTTACAATTAATACTATTCTGTCCTAACTTAAAGTTTGTTCATTTATTTATTGAACCAGTGGTAATTTAAAAAAAAAAAAAAAAGAAGTTTTACATATTGTATTATATAACTGTAAATAAAAAATAAAGTAAAAATAAAATAATAAAAAATAAAAAACTGTAATGAAATGACAATATGCTATATACTATCTTACTTATATTATAGAGGTCGGACTATAATAATTATGGTTGTTGTTTTATTTCAAGTAATTACTAACCAAATTAACATTAAGTGGGCCAGACTCAATGGCTACATGTTGTACATTAAAGCCAATAAAGAATTTATATATATATATTTGTTACTTGCGAATAACGACTGATTGATACTGTTACAATAAATATATGAAGTTTTTCAAAACCTTGTATTGAATAATCAAAGACATAACAGTTTCGCGACGAGGTGTAAATTTAAACCTACAGTGCTCCGATATTTTTTTCTTTTTTATTAATTTTTAATTATCAAGTTAGGTTATTGTTCCATTACTTTTTTTTTTCAAGACTTTTTAGTTTTCAAGTAAGTTTGTCATCTAAATCACAATGGATGCTAACCAGTTCAAACAGTTTCTAGAAATGCAACAACAGAACTTCAGAATGATGATGGAACAATTTTCATCTCATTCTTCTCAATCTACACCGTCACTCAGTACTGTGAGTAAATTTGATAATTTCGATAAAAAGAGAGAATCATTTCAACAATACATCGAAAGATTCAATATTTTCATAATATGTTTAAAAAAATAAATAAATTTAATTGAACTATCTAATGGTTCTCACCAACGGAATCCATGAGCCGAACAAAAATATCCTGCTCTTGCCGTACACCTGAAAAACAATTTAAGATTATAATAATTATATAATTACATCTAAAATTTAAAAATCTACTATCTAATTAACCCTAATATATAGTTGAGGGTGATCTCGGGGAAATCACCTACCTGCAGAACCGTTGGATAGGAGTATCTGGTATTAAATACAATTTTCTTTATGGGCTGAAGTAGTACGATTTTTTTTTCTGCTAGTAGTATTATTCCTTTACCGCTACTAAATAAGGAACATATCTAAATCCAAAAAAGTTATCGACAGAATTTAATGTTAGCGAGGAGATAGTTAGGAGATAGAGATAGCAGTTAGACCGCTTCTAGTCTAGCCTCAGCTTCCATTAGCCCTGAAGATGACCCACAAAGTGGTTCAAAACGTCGGCACAAAATAAAATAAGTACCCACTTATTTAGTGTTTAATTTGACTGCACCCCCAACTATTTCCTTCCTTAGACAGAATTTAATGTTTCAGAGCGAAACAAAAGAATATTAAAATTAAATTTCTTATTGTTAATTTGTTTCAATTTTTGTTCTAATTAAAATTAGAATGCAAATGGAAAAAACCACAAGCAGAGCCTTATGTTTCAAATCTGGTGTAAAATACAAACAATTATCAGTCAACGTTTCGCCTATTCAGGCATTATCAAGACACAAAAAAGAGTAAGATCAATCACATCTCAAAACAGAAGTGCAATAGATCCCAACGAATAATCGCTCAAAAAGGCTCATAATCTGAGACAGTTTTGGTTGAACGTCTTGGGGTGGAGGTGCGGTCTCAAGTAGTTTGTATTTTACACCAGATTTGAAAAATAAGGCTCTGCTTGTGTTTTTTTCCATTTGCATTCTAGTAAAATTTAATGTTTCGTTTTGAGTTTTGGCTCTATTTTATTGTTTTAATTAAAATTTTATTTTCCAATTATAGAATTATAGAATTTTAGCAAGGCATTGATTGTAGCATATTTCAGTTACGGTATATAAGTATTTTAAATGTTTTGTACAATTTCCCATGAACGCTATTATTTTTTCTCTGACTTATTTTTTAATCCATCCGCTAAAACTTTCACCAAAATGTTTGTTAAGATACTGCAATGAAGTAATCAATAGTTAAAATAAAGTAAGGAATGAACTGTCATTGGATGCCTCAGACATTATTACATTTCGACACTGGCCCTACTTTACTATTACTATAAATAATAAAGATTTAAGCAAGAGTTATAAAATTAATAATGATAAAATTAGCGTAAATGTTTCCATTATGTTATGTTTAAATTTACTTTTTTTTTTGCACATTTGTTATTCAAGATTGAACCAGTCTGCACGGTATGTATGAAAATACGATTCAATCAGTATATAACATAAAAATTACCCCCCATATAAAAAAACTATATATGGGATTCCTTATGGATATGTATACTTTATGTTCATGAGACATTGATTCCTTGCACACTTGTTCATATGATTTGTTGATAAAATATCAAATCAAAATAAAAAATGTTAAAATTATTTCTTTTATAGAAAAAAAAAGCCTATACCACTACAAAGGTTTTGGGTAAGGGACAATATTTTTTCTGTTGTTGAGCAAGAAGGACCACTATATTGCCTGTGGACTATCTAGACCACTCTTATTGCCAGGGTTTTCCTTCAATTAAAGGCAGACCTCAGGAGGATCTCCAGACCCCACAAGGTTCATCACCGAATCAATAAATTATCTTCCACAACTCGGTTCAAATCCGGAATCTTGGGCACGGCAACTCAGTATTCGACCACTGAGCTATCCCGCTCCCCGTTTTTCTTAAATAAAACTTCTACAATACTAAGGATTAGCGAACCCGAAGGCTCGATGCCAATCTCCAATCTCTGCTTACAAACTTCTGACCACGGACTACTATCTAAACCCAAATCCACCAGATCACTCTTAACGCAATCTTCCCACCTACACCGCGGTCTACCCCACAGGCGTTCCCAGTCGGCACCTATATATAGCGCTAATTAATTAATCAGAATTCGTTCGTTACTAAGCCAAATCACTTTACATGGCCATCTCAATCTTCGTGATAATATCACTTGAGTAATATTAACCGGGTGCAAGAGTATTTCTGCTATATTACTATATACTGCTATACACGCTAAGTATTTCTGATGCTTCGAAATTCAGCGTTGTGTAATACCCAATTCTCCAGTGGTCTCATCATTTTTTCTTTTGTTTAATAGTCATTACAAATACTCCTAATTTCTATGGAGGAATTTATAAAAATTCGAGTGAAAAAAAATTAAACTGAATTGAATCTTTTTATTGTTCATGGCTGATCCTTTGTTTGGGAAGCGTATCTTGCAGCAATCATGACCCTTTCCTGCAAAAACAAAAGGGGGACATACCAATAGGTATGTGTTTCCTTCGGACTGGGAGCAACCGTACTATAAAACTTGGCAGTTTAGAAAGACTTGGAGTTAATTGAATGATGAATATTTCCATGTTAGGATCGGGGCTTGAAAAATAAAGGCAGCCATTGTGTGTAAGAGACAATGCCTCTGTAGGGGGCCCCGGTGCACTAAACTATTTATCGTGTTAAGGCATCCTTAGCTCCCTCCTCAATCATTCAAAGCTTCCTTTTCACACCGCACTGTCACCGAATTTACTCTAGACTTTTTCAGTATCTCTCCAACTTCTTCCGGCATATTTTTCCTACTGCTATATATATTACAAAAATATGTTGTTCAGGATGATGATGAATTATCATTGCAAAATGTACTCACTATGGACAGCGTAGAAAAGTTAAACAACATTTTTTTCTATCTGCAGTTTATATGTAAAAATTCGGAATCCAGGCTATAATTATGGTATATTAATGTGAATCGAGGATTATTTGTTTGGAGGATTATTTATTTAGAGGATTATTATTCTGTTGTTACAATTAATACTATTCTGTCCTAACTTAAAGTTTGTTCATTTATTTATTGAACCAGTAGTAATTTAAAAAAAAAAAAAAAAGAAGTTTTACATATTGTATTATATAACTGTAAATAAAAAATAAAGTAAAAATAAAATAAAAAACTGTAATGAAATGACAATATGCTATATACTATCTTACTTATATTATAGAGGTCGGACTATAATAATTATGGTTGTTGTTTTATTTCAAGTAATTACTAACCAAATTAACATTAAGTGGGCCAGACTCAATGGCTACATGTTGTACATTAAAGCCAATAAAGAATTTATATATATATATATATATATATATTTGTTACTTGCGAATAAGGACTGATTGATACTGTTACAATAAATATATGAAGTGTTTCAAAACCTTGTATTGAATAATCAAAGACATAACAGCAGCATTGTCCGATTAGCGATAGGCAAAAAATGTACAGAAAAATATTCAGGAAAAAAAAAGTTATACCCTTTAAGGTACTTGTGTACATATCACACGGTGGGAGTGGGGGCAATGTTCTGCGCAGGCCCGAGCGGTTACATTTTATAACAGTTACATTTCTACCAGTTACCTTGGATAACCTTTTAAAATATTTTTATTTGAATCTGAGATCGCCTCCCTTCGGATATTTTGAAGAGAAAAGATTTGCCGCCCGGCGGGCGGCAAATCTTTTCTCTTCAAAATATCCGAAGGGAGGCGATCTCAGATTCAAATAAAAATAGGAATGTAATAATATTGGAAATAAATAAATGGAAGTAATAACAATATAATTTATTATATAACATATTATAAAATAATGTGGTATATAATGTAAATAAATATAATAATGAGATCAATAAATACTGCAATAGATAAACGATTTAAAATTAAAATAATTATTTAGAAGTATAAGTATAATAAATAAATAATAAGTATATTTAATCATAAATAATAAGTGTAGGATGTAAACAAATATAATAATGACATTAATAAATAATGGAACATATATAAAATATTTAAAATTCAATAAATTATTTAAAAACATAACATTCAATCGCATTTGGGTGGAAAATGGGTTGCTATACAGTTCAACATGGATTAAACACAGTCTCTATTTCCATCAACCTGATGTTGTTGCCATATAAATTCTGATAAATAAGAATTTATCTCCAAAACTTACGATTTCGAACGTATAATTTCATTTGATGGGAGTTGCTACATTTCCTATTTTTCTGTAAAATGTTTTTTTCCTGACAAAAACGAATAGCATCTTCCTCAGTTCTTGGCAAATCCCAAATAAGCATTGTGCTGTAACTAAAGAACACTAAACAACAAAATATCGACATTATTTTGTATTATTAACAAAGAACAACTGAAACACAACAACGCTCGAACAGAGTAGTAAACAAACAATGATGGCCTTCCAAAATGTAAGGTTATCCAAGGTAACTGGTAGAAATGTAACTGTTATAAAATGTAACCGCTCGGCCATTGCCCCCACTCCCACCGTGTGATATGTACACAAGTACCAACTTTAATTAAACTCAAATATCAACTAATTTAATTGTACTATTTTCTGGAGAGAAAAAATGAATTTGCTAAATTGTACCAAATTTATATAAAAATTGCAGTTCGCTTCTTCCCGAAACTGAACGAAGTCATAATAGTTCGGAGAAGCAGCGTGAGGTGAGGTTAGAAGAGGGGTAAGCAAGTCTCTCTGAACGGCCTAGTGGTTGCTAAGCGACATATAAAAAAAATGAAAAATTAAATTTTGTTTGGTTAAGTTCCGAATTGAGAAAATAATTAACTAATTTTCTTAATTAATTAATCCGGCCCCGGAGGACCATAAATTTTGTATGAAACGCGGTTGAGAAATTAATAAAAAATATTTAACGGTACGACTCGGTAAGTCGTCCTCGGACAATTTGCCAATAAAGAAAGGAACTTAAATGAAAGTGGCTTACCTAAAACTTGTTAGAGCTTCCTCTCTTCATTGACGTCTCGCAGGTGAGCTGACCGTAGCGTACGTCAAAAAATGCCAGTCCTCTCAATTCGGAAAAGAGATATTTTCAAATAAGGGGTTATAAAATGCAGGATAACTGACTTAATGAGGTTCAGACAACGTTCACACATATAATCATAATAATAAAACATATGACTGTATATTTTTGTAAGCGGTTAACAAAACAACTAATTTAGGATGCAGTGTACAAATCACCCGGAATTATATACAAAAAGAAATCATAGAAAATCCAATATTGAACTAAACAGTATTAAAAAGGAAACGAATAAACAATTAAAACTTGTGAATTAACTGGAAGGAACAACCTGTGGAACTTGTCTCATAAACGTGTTATATCTTGGAACTAGATTGTTTCCCGATTATCTGAGTTTTTGATTAATCAAATGATTCTCGATCCCATTAGGTTCAGGTAATTGGAACTGATGTAGAATTTAATACATATTATTTAAATATGTTGTACCAACAACATCAGGGCTCCTTCCATTAGGCCCTCAGGCAACCCCCATTAAAGGTTTTGTTGTATGGAACATTACAAGTATATTACACTCTTCTGCGGCCTTTTCTCTATTATACACTTTGCTTATGAAAATTTCCGATATCTAAAACTTTTATTGCGTTATTCTAAAGTAGCCAATACCTATATACTATACTAACTCCTATGGATATATCATCCTTGCCTGAGGGCCTAATGGAAGGAGCCCTGATGTTGTTGGTACAACATATTTAAATAATATGTATTAAATTCTACATCAGTTCCAATTACCTGAACCTAATGGGATCGAGAATCATTTGATTAATCAAAAACTCAGATAATCGGGAAACAATCTAGTTCCAAGATATAACACGTTTATGAGACAAGTTCCACAGGTTGTTCCTTCCAGTTAATTCACAAGTTTTAATTGTTTATTCGTTTCCTTTTTAATACTGTCTAAAATAAAAAGAATTCAATTACTTACTGCATATAGATTAAAGAACCGACGTACGCATATTGTTTATGTTATATCATCATCTATGCTTCGAAATGTTGATGAAATCATTACCGAACACATCCACATTTCCCATAATTATTCCTTTTTTCCCTACTAAAACTCACAATTATCTATATTTGCGAGAATATTAAAAAGGAAAAGAAATAAAAGTTAAAACTTGTATTGACTTACCTACCACGCCCTGTGGAGTATACACAGCATTTAACTCATTCCATCCTTACAGGTCTGCACCCACCTCTACCCGTCGCAACACCCTGCATCAAAGCTATCTCACCGAGTGAAGGCTGGACGAGCGGTGGTTCGACGGTCATCATAATCGGAGACAACTTCTTCGACGGTCTTCAAGTAGTCTTCGGCACGATGCTTGTTTGGAGCGAGGTAATCTACAACCGAACTAATTATGAGTAATAGATATCATTGACCTTTTTACAATCCATTAGCATAAAATACTTTACAGGTATTAATGAATAACTAATCTCGAATATTTTGCAGCTTATAACCTCCCATGCGATACGGGTGCAAACACCACCAAGGCATATACCGGGGGTTGTAGAAGTCACCTTGTCCTACAAGAGCAAGCAGTTCTCTAAGGGTGCGCCTGGTCGTTTCGTCTACGTTTGTAAGTATAAATATAAATAGTTCTATCTTCACAAGAAAAACAATCGTTTCACTTTTTAGATTTTATAAATAAAATTTGATTTTTTTTCTATTTTAGCATTGAATGAGCCCACGATAGACTATGGATTTCAGCGCTTGCAAAAGCTGATACCAAGGCATCCAGGCGACCCTGAACAACTTCCCAAGGTATCTTTTAATTTTACAATATATTTTTTAATTTTTAGTACAAACCTTACAATGCTATATTAGATTTTCATTGATCCCTCAACTCATTAAAAATTAACAGCAAAAATTCAAGGTTCAATACGAATGTGGAGCAATAAAAAAAAAAATCAGAAATCATAATAATATGTGATTATGAAAGTTAAAAAATTATCACACAATTATATCAAAAACTGACCATAATTTTGTAATCACTAAAAAAAGTTAAAATTTAATTAAATATGTAATAAAATTTACCTAAAAGGTTTTCCGGCAACAAATATTTTATTCAATTAACAATAAATTAGTTAATATCAATGGCCGATGAGTGATTTTTCTGAAAGTTAATACATAATACTGAAAACCAAATATTTTATTTTTGAAAAAGGAACAATCATAGTTGAATGACTACCAAATACTTCTGTCTCTAATATTTATAAAATTAAAGGATTTTGTCTGTCACCAAATATCTAGACGTGAAAGAAAGATTATATCAAATCAGAACCAGTGCTTACATAGAAAGTGAAAGTGTCAGAAATATTAAAACCTAAATCAAAAAGTTTTAAAATCTAGATACAGGTTTATGTGCTCAACAAAGATATAAATGTGAGAGAAAAAAAGGCATTTTCCCCTTATTTATTACCCTTTCTTTCCTTCAAACAGAAAACAATTAATTTCCGTAGGAACACCACTCACCTAAATGAATCCTAGATGCAGAAACATTTTCCTATCTAGACATGTGGGGTTCCTGAAATCCATATTTTTAATTATAGTAATGCAAAATATATTATTCAAATAGGGATAAATAATCAATAATTAAAATAAATATTTTAGGAAATAATACTGAAAAGAGCAGCGGACTTGGCAGAAGCACTTTATACAATGCAGCCAAGGAACCAACAACTTGCAGCTCCGAGATCGCCTACCAACAACAACAGCACTACCACCTTTAATTCCTATACCGCCCAACTGGCTGTCATAGTCCATGAGAACAACGGGCAATGGACGGAAGGTACGACTATTATTTTTGTATTTATTTTTTGTCTTATCGTTCCGTATAAGATCTAGATGTAAGATGGATGTGTGTGGACTTCGTAACCCCGCTCGCTTAGTTACGTTAGTCTTTACTCTGTAGTGGAACATGACGTTGTCGTTTAACAGTTTAGGTCTCTTCCGATTAACCGATCCAGGTTTTTTTTTTATAAGTTTCGTTGCATTATTCAATATCCTATATGGTTACTCCATAGGGTAGAAAGAAAAAATGAATTTATTCCTGCCATCGATCTTCTCCTTCTTCTTTAACTTCCCTCTTTTGTGCCTTTCAGCGTAGAGGAGCATCCAGTCAGGAATTCCATTCCTGCCATCGACCACCACACAGAAACCAATAATTCAAATCAACCCTTCGTCACAGCTCCATTCCCCACAGGCGGTGATAATGTTTCTTACAGCTTAGGCTGCCGAATGTCCAAGTTAAACCCAAAAAAAAAAAATGTGTTTCAATGGCATACTAAATAATGTTCGTTCAAATATAGGGGTATTACAAATATTATGGAATGTGAAATATTATCAAAAAATAGAGGCCTAATAACAGCTCATTAAAATCTGTAAACATAAACTTTGTAAACAACAGAAGTCTACTTATTTCAATAAAATTTTAATGTATTTTACTACATGAGGCTTTTGGGCTCAATAAGGGATGATTCCGAAATAAAAAAAAATTGAATGTTTCACATTGTTCCCTGGTTTGGTCATGCAGTTTTATGAGGACTTTTTCAGTATCTCTCCAACTTCTTCCGGCATATTTTTCCTACTGCTATATATATTATTTTATGACGTACTTTTAATATAACAGAGTATATTCATTTCGCTTTAATTTATTTACATTAATTTTAAGATAGAAGCATTCCCTTTGCAGTGACTGAAAGATTTACCATAGATAGAAATCATATGGAAGTTGATAAAATTTCAACTGATAGGAAGACATCAATCCGAGCTTATCCCATGAGCTTTTCTAAACATTTATCGAAACAAGCTTTCAAATGCTTTTTATATAACTTGGCCATTGGCCATTGTGCTTAACCAGTCACTTAATTAAATGTTCATTTGATATATTCTATACATATTCTATTTATTTAAATTCATTGCATATTTTTATTTACACTTAAACGTTCAGATTGCCACCCACTAACACTTCACCATATATCATTGCCCAAAATAATTAAGATAAAATTCTTAGGCCTTACAATGGAAAGAACATTGACATGGAAATCATACAAATAACTTAAAGAAATGGTTGAATCACCACTCTCACTCCTAAGACGACAATTTTCCCATACAAACAAATTATCGCTAACTGACAAAATTATTAACCGAAATGGACATACGCCACATTGCGCTCATGTGAAAAAATCTCAATTACAGACCATTCAAATCTTTATGTCGATATTCCATCATTATATTTGTTATTAGAATAATATATCATATATGCCAGGCTTAAAATAAATACTTATCATTTTAAAGTAAAATCAATACTTTAAAAACATTCAAATCTTAGCCTTAAAAGAGATAAACTTTTTTGAACTTAATTAGTCGTTGTGCTTTACATCTGTGTATTCAATAAAATTTTAATGTATTTTACTACATGAGGCTTTTGGGCTCAATAAGGGATGATTCCGAAATAAAAGAAAAATTGAATGTTTCACATTGTTCCCTGGTTTGGTCATGCAGTTTTATGAGGCCGAAACGTTAGGTTCAGAACCGGATTATAACCATGAGTTGTTAAACAAACAAACAATTTAAATTAATGTCAATTACCTTGAACAATTATAAAGAGTACATTGCTACATCAGACTGTTTTATTCAAAGAATTGTATCTAAATGGTATCCGATTCCCGAAGGTGATCAATGCTGGGAAGAGCTGGAGTATATGGATTTAGAACGGTCCTCCAGGGACGGATGGATTATGTTGAAAACCAACCTAGGACCATTAGCAGACCTTTCGGATCTATCCAAGATTGCTGAGACCAAATGACCGAGATTACGGCCTTAAATATCTGCCCGGGTCCAAGGATTACCCCCTTCCTAAGGGTTGAATTATTAATATCCCATTAACCACAGGCCGGCCCTCTCGATAGCGACAACCGCCTCATTTTACTACGGTACCTTATTCATGGAATTCAGGATGTACCTCGGAGCATTAACCAATGTAAAACTTGATTGGTCAGGAATAACCTTTTAAAATGATTTTCTGAAATACAAGGCGAATTTCGCTTAACATACCTAGTAAGTAGAGTCACAGATCATTGGAACTCAATAAATATCTTAAAACTAATAGAGTATACCTAATCTGACATAAATTATTTTATTTTATGTAAACGTGAATAAATTGTTTAAGTAATTTTTTTTTACAAAATGAGTTTCATGTCCTTAGGGTAGCGGATGTTATTTTTTATTTTTTTTTTAAATTTTGTAATGCTAAATCAGGCATTAGATTGATTTTTTTTCATAACCCCCTGATTAATTGTTTTGGATAACAGAATGGATGAACGAGAGGATCTCCTTTACTGCACTTGCTGCATTGTAAGAGAGGGATGTGGATGGGAATATGCTGGAATTCAATTGATTCCAGTTTTTTTAGTTAGTGTTTGTTTTTTATTGGGTTAGTTTGGTGTATTTGTCAGACATGCCTGAGTGCCAATACATGCTTTTGTCTGCTCTGAGGCCGGCCTTTCGAGTGTGCTGAAAGCGGGTTCGTGCAGTGTTGATACCAAAGAATTTGATTCTCCTTGTTGTGAAGTCTGTATGGTTTGAAAAGGAGTAATTGCTTATATTATAAATCCATTTCAAGTCAGAAATTAATGGCAGGATTAGAGATTCTACTTCTCTCAATACAATTAACTCTGTGTGCACAGAATTCGACTTAACCACTAGGACACCACACTTAACCACACTGGGACTGCAGATATATTGTTTGGTTTTGTATAGTCTTTTGTATGAGTACATGCCAGAATAATTATCCCACTTCCCCTCAAAAAATTATTCATTAGAGATTTTGTACGCTACATTAGTTATAAGGAGTAAATGTTTAACGATGATTTAATCCATAGAATCAATGTTTGCTAACGAATAGGTTCTCTTATATTATATTTCTCAGTCTTTATTGTTCATTAAATCTATTCTTTCTTAAATTTGTTTTTTAATTATTACATTAGACAGTAGTATTTCTAACCCCAGGCCAGGTGGGGTGATCTCTACAATGGCGGTTACCCTATTGGCGATGAATGTTTTCAATTGGTGTGGCGGAGTGTGGATCCAGCAGAGAACGACTGTGGAGTCCATAAATAAATGCGTCGCTGAGATGGTAATGGCGGTTCGGAACACTTGTAGGGATTCAATAAGGCGGCCTAACAGCAAAGATGCACAGAGTTCCAAACTGGGAATAGTAAGGCTTGGTTTAAGGGGCCCGACTCTACGTTTAGCCTCAATTTTTATATCCATCAAGACCAGCTGAAGCCTAGGCTTGGTGTATAAGCGGTCATTCAATGATAATCCAAGGGTATCCTTGGCCTGAGCGTCGAAGATTACGTGGAGTTTCGTATTAGAGCTGGTACCTTTTACCACAGCATGATGCGGGATGACATATGGTGAGGGTTGGCAAGCTAATTTCAAGTGTGGCATGTTCAAATACTCCTGGAGGAAGGCGTTATATTGAGGTTCTAAATTTGTCCGCTTAAGCCGGCTCTCCATGTTCACGAATCGTTTATGAGCGTTTTCGCGGTTATTTCCCAGCATTGGAGCCTCGGTGTTTTTAAAAGGAAGAGAAACTATGTATTGGCCAGAGGATGTTCTGCGGTGGGTGTTCAAAAAATGTAGCTCACATAATTCGTCTTCCGGGTTCTGTGGTGCTACAGATGCGACCTCTTCAGTCTTCCAGAAACGTTGAAGTGCAATTTCAAGTGGCGAGGTGCAACCAAAAAGCGTTACGGCTCTATTTTCTGCTGGCTCGGTAATTTTCCCCAATAAAATCCACCCAAAGGAAGTTTTCACAGCTGACAGATTACCCCTGATGACGGAATTATTATCGTCGGAAAGGATTTCGGAATAGAGATCCGCGCCCAGAAGAAAATCTATTTTCCCTTTTACGTGGAAAGCCGGGTCAATAACATGGAGGAAAATCGATTTTTTAATTCATTTGAGAGCGTCGTAACCGGTAAATCTGCACAAATTTCATGGAGAACAACGGCTTCTGCGGATATAGAATTGCCTCGAGTGTGTTTAGGGGTCAGAGTGCAAGAAACCATTTTCGTCTTGCTAGTCGTAGCATGGTTGCCGATGCCTGTGATGTTCAGTGGGCAATTCTTGAGTTTTAAATTAAACCGTTGGGCCATTTCCCTGGTTATGCACGACACCTGAGAACCAGGATCCACAACTAGACGTATAGGAACCTTCCTACCATCCGAAGCTGTAAGAAAAGCCTCTGCTGTGCCCAGCAATACGGTGGAGTACGCAGTACTGGATGGGGGGGGGGTATGGGCACTGCAAGATAATGCTTGCGTAGGAGGCGGATTTTCAAGTGACTCCCTAGGTGGGGCTGTGAAAGTAGAGCGGTGTAAATGCGAATGATGTTTCGAGGATCCACATTAGATGCATTTACCTTTGGAGTTACATTTTGACAACATGTGGTTTCCGAGGCAATTAAAACATTTTCTCAAAGTTTTCACAGTCTCCCAGCGGGCATCTACACTTTGCTTCAGAAATGTTTCACAATGATGTAACTTATGTGAAGATGAGCAAAGCGGGCATACAATGTGAGCGGTGGAACATTCGGTAGAAGCAGATTTATTTGGCGGTGAAGAAGAAGTTCGACTGTGATGCGGGTTGGTCGTGATCAAAGCGGTTTTTCGTGGGAAATTTGCACGTTGGTTTGGATTAGACTCAGTCCTAGTTGGAGAACTCAGTTCGAGAATTTTGCAACGTTCAGTTAGAAAATCCGAAAATTGTTTATACGTTGGATATTGAACCCCTGAATACTTGGCTTCGAATAATTTTTTGCTTTCCAAATCCAAGCAACGAAGGCCGAAATGAAGCAGAAGTGTATCAGATAAGTCTGGTAGGTTCAAGGCCTTGAGTGCAGCAACATTAGTTAGGAAAACGTCAGATAACCTTTCCAAATTTTGAAGATTTTCTTGGGAAAGCGGTTTAAAATTCGTAATTTTTTCCAAGTAAAAATTAGCCAATAGCCGTTTGTTTTGGTACCGATCAACTAAAGTTTCAAATGCAATCTGATAGTTATCATCGGACAAATGAATCGATTCGATTAATTTTAAAGGCGGGCCTCTCAAAAATGAGCGTAAATAGTAAAATTTCTCAGATGAGGCCATTTGTCGATTTTCATTAATAAGGGACCGAAACAGACAGTAAAAATTGGGCCACTCTTGAAGATCGCCGGAAAATATTTGTAAATTGATTTTTGGAAGCTTCGCATGTCCTATATTGGGCCTCTCATTTTTCGAAGACAGGCTAGTACTAGTAGCTGGCTTAGCATACTGCGAGGCTACTGCCTTTGCTGAATAGTATAACTCGTCGCAGGATTGAGATCTAGCAGCCGTGTCGAAATTTTCGGGAAAATCTGTTTTAGAAGCAAATTCCATAATTTGATCTTGAATTTCATCAAATGATTGGTAATCCATGTCAATTTGTTCCATTCGGGATAAAAAAATGGGAAAATTTTCCTTTGTAAGATCTTTCGATAAGTCATAAGCAGTTTGAATTTTATAAAAATATTTTTCCCTCTTTTTAATTAAAAACTTAATTTTATCTTCCGCCATCTTGAAATAATTTAAAATAAAAGTGAGACAAAAAATGTACAGAAAAATATTCAGGAAAAAAAAAGTTAAACTTTAATTAAACTCAAATATCAACTAATTTAATTGTACTATTTTCTGGAGAGAAAAAATGAATTTGCTAAATTGTACCAAATTTATATAAAAATTGCAGTTCGCTTCTTCCCGAAACTGAACGAAGTCGTAATAGTTCGGAGAAGCAGCGTGAGGTGAGGTTAGAAGAGGGGTAAGCAAGTCTCTCTGAACGGCCTAGTGGTTGCTAAGCGACATATAAAAAAAATGAAAAATTAAATTTTGTTTGGTTAAGTTCCGAATTGAGAAAATAATTAACTAATTTTCTTAATTAATTAATCCGGCCCCGGAGGACCATAAATTTTGTATGAAACGCGGTTGAGAAATTAATAAAAAATATTTAACGGTACGACTCGGTAAGTCGTCCTCGGACAATTTGCCAATAAAGAAAGGAACTTAAATGAAAGTGGCTTACCTAAAACTTGTTAGAGCTTCCTCTCTTCATTGACGTCTCGCAGGTGAGCTGACCGTAGCGTACGTCAAAAAATGCCAGTCCTCTCAATTCGGAAAAGAGATATTTTCAAATAAGGGGTTATAAAATGCAGGATAACTGACTTAATGAGGTTCAGACAACGTTCACACATATAATCATAATAATAAAACATATGACTGTATATTTTTGTAAGCGGTTAACAAAACAACTAATTTAGGATGCAGTGTACAAATCACCCGGAATTATATACAAAAAGAAATCATAGAAAATCCAATATTGAACTAAACAGTATTAAAAAGGAAACGAATAAACAATTAAAACTTGTGAATTAACTGGAAGGAACAACCTGTGGAACTTGTCTCATAAACGTGTTATATCTTGGAACTAGATTGTTTCCCGATTATCTGAGTTTTTGATTAATCAAATGATTCTCGATCCCATTAGGTTCAGGTAATTGGAACTGATGTAGAATTTAATACATATTATTTAAATATGTTGTACCAACAACATCAGGGCTCCTTCCATTAGGCCCTCAGGCAACCCCCATTAAAGGTTTTGTTGTATGGAACATTACAAGTATATTACACTCTTCTGCGGCCTTTTCTCTATTATACACTTTGCTTATGAAAATTTCCGATATCTAAAACTTTTATTGCGTTATTCTAAAGTAGCCAATACCTATATACTATACTAACTCCTATGGATATATCATCCTTGCCTGAGGGCCTAATGGAAGGAGCCCTGATGTTGTTGGTACAACATATTTAAATAATATGTATTAAATTCTACATCAGTTCCAATTACCTGAACCTAATGGGATCGAGAATCATTTGATTAATCAAAAACTCAGATAATCGGGAAACAATCTAGTTCCAAGATATAACACGTTTATGAGACAAGTTCCACAGGTTGTTCCTTCCAGTTAATTCACAAGTTTTAATTGTTTATTCGTTTCCTTTTTAATACTGTCTAAAATAAAAAGAATTCAATTACTTACTGCATATAGATTAAAGAACCGACGTACGCATATTGTTTATGTTATATCATCATCTATGCTTCGAAATGTTGATGAAATCATTACCGAACACATCCACATTTCCCATAATTATTCCTTTTTTCCCTACTAAAACTCACAATTATCTATATTTGCGAGAATATTAAAAAGGAAAAGAAATAAAAGTTAAAACTTGTATTGACTTACCTACCACGCCCTGTGGAGTATACACAGCATTTAACTCATTCCATCCTTACAGGTCTGCACCCACCTCTACCCGTCGCAACACCCTGCATCAAAGCTATCTCACCGAGTGAAGGCTGGACGAGCGGTGGTTCGACGGTCATCATAATCGGAGACAACTTCTTCGACGGTCTTCAAGTAGTCTTCGGCACGATGCTTGTTTGGAGCGAGGTAATCTACAACCGAACTAATTATGAGTAATAGATATCATTGACCTTTTTACAATCCATTAGCATAAAATACTTTACAGGTATTAATGAATAACTAATCTCGAATATTTTGCAGCTTATAACCTCCCATGCGATACGGGTGCAAACACCACCAAGGCATATACCGGGGGTTGTAGAAGTCACCTTGTCCTACAAGAGCAAGCAGTTCTCTAAGGGTGCGCCTGGTCGTTTCGTCTACGTTTGTAAGTATAAATATAAATAGTTCTATCTTCACAAGAAAAACAATCGTTTCACTTTTTAGATTTTATAAATAAAATTTGATTTTTTTTCTATTTTAGCATTGAATGAGCCCACGATAGACTATGGATTTCAGCGCTTGCAAAAGCTGATACCAAGGCATCCAGGCGACCCTGAACAACTTCCCAAGGTATCTTTTAATTTTACAATATATTTTTTAATTTTTAGTACAAACCTTACAATGCTATATTAGATTTTCATTGATCCCTCAACTCATTAAAAATTAACAGCAAAAATTCAAGGTTCAATACGAATGTGGAGCAATAAAAAAAAAAATCAGAAATCATAATAATATGTGATTATGAAAGTTAAAAAATTATCACACAATTATATCAAAAACTGACCATAATTTTGTAATCACTAAAAAAAGTTAAAATTTAATTAAATATGTAATAAAATTTACCTAAAAGGTTTTCCGGCAACAAATATTTTATTCAATTAACAATAAATTAGTTAATATCAATGGCCGATGAGTGATTTTTCTGAAAGTTAATACATAATACTGAAAACCAAATATTTTATTTTTGAAAAAGGAACAATCATAGTTGAATGACTACCAAATACTTCTGTCTCTAATATTTATAAAATTAAAGGATTTTGTCTGTCACCAAATATCTAGACGTGAAAGAAAGATTATTTCAAATCAGAACCAGTGCTTACATAGAAAGTGAAAGTGTCAGAAATATTAAAACCTAAATCAAAAAGTTTTAAAATCTAGATACAGGTTTATGTGCTCAACAAAGATATAAATGTGAGAGAAAAAAAGGCATTTTCCCCTTATTTATTACCCTTTCTTTCCTTCAAACAGAAAACAATTAATTTCCGTAGGAACACCACTCACCTAAATGAATCCTAGATGCAGAAACATTTTCCTATCTAGACATGTGGGGTTCCTGAAATCCATATTTTTAATTATAGTAATGCAAAATATATTATTCAAATAGGGATAAATAATCAATAATTAAAATAAATATTTTAGGAAATAATACTGAAAAGAGCAGCGGACTTGGCAGAAGCACTTTATACAATGCAGCCAAGGAACCAACAACTTGCAGCTCCGAGATCGCCTACCAACAACAACAGCACTACCACCTTTAATTCCTATACCGCCCAACTGGCTGTCATAGTCCATGAGAACAACGGGCAATGGACGGAAGGTACGACTATTATTTTTGTATTTATTTTTTGTCTTATCGTTCCGTATAAGATCTAGATGTAAGATGGATGTGTGTGGACTTCGTAACCCCGCTCGCTTAGTTACGTTAGTCTTTACTCTGTAGTGGAACATGACGTTGTCGTTTAACAGTTTAGGTCTCTTCCGATTAACCGATCCAGGTTTTTTTTTTATAAGTTTCGTTGCATTATTCAATATCCTATATGGTTACTCCATAGGGTAGAAAGAAAAAATGAATTTATTCCTGCCATCGATCTTCTCCTTCTTCTTTAACTTCCCTCTTTTGTGCCTTTCAGCGTAGAGGAGCATCCAGTCAGGAATTCCATTCCTGCCATCGACCACCACACAGAAACCAATAATTCAAATCAACCCTTCGTCACAGCTCCATTCCCCACAGGCGGTGATAATGTTTCTTACAGCTTAGGCTGCCGAATGTCCAAGTTAAACCCAAAAAAAAAAAATGTGTTTCAATGGCATACTAAATAATGTTCGTTCAAATATAGGGGTATTACAAATATTATGGAATGTGAAATATTATCAAAAAATAGAGGCCTAATAACAGCTCATTAAAATCTGTAAACATAAACTTTGTAAACAACAGAAGTCTACTTATTTCAATAAAATTTTAATGTATTTTACTACATGAGGCTTTTGGGCTCAATAAGGGATGATTCCGAAATAAAAAAAAATTGAATGTTTCACATTGTTCCCTGGTTTGGTCATGCAGTTTTATGAGGACTTTTTCAGTATCTCTCCAACTTCTTCCGGCATATTTTTCCTACTGCTATATATATTATTTTATGACGTACTTTTAATATAACAGAGTATATTCATTTCGCTTTAATTTATTTACATTAATTTTAAGATAGAAGCATTCCCTTTGCAGTGACTGAAAGATTTACCATAGATAGAAATCATATGGAAGTTGATAAAATTTCAACTGATAGGAAGACATCAATCCGAGCTTATCCCATGAGCTTTTCTAAACATTTATCGAAACAAGCTTTCAAATGCTTTTTATATAACTTGGCCATTGGCCATTGTGCTTAACCAGTCACTTAATTAAATGTTCATTTGATATATTCTATACATATTCTATTTATTTAAATTCATTGCATATTTTTATTTACACTTAAACGTTCAGATTGCCACCCACTAACACTTCACCATATATCATTGCCCAAAATAATTAAGATAAAATTCTTAGGCCTTACAATGGAAAGAACATTGACATGGAAATCATACAAATAACTTAAAGAAATGGTTGAATCACCACTCTCACTCCTAAGACGACAATTTTCCCATACAAACAAATTATCGCTAACTGACAAAATTATTAACCGAAATGGACATACGCCACATTGCGCTCATGTGAAAAAATCTCAATTACAGACCATTCAAATCTTTATGTCGATATTCCATCATTATATTTGTTATTAGAATAATATATCATATATGCCAGGCTTAAAATAAATACTTATCATTTTAAAGTAAAATCAATACTTTAAAAACATTCAAATCTTAGCCTTAAAAGAGATAAACTTTTTTGAACTTAATTAGTCGTTGTGCTTTACATCTGTGTATTCAATAAAATTTTAATGTATTTTACTACATGAGGCTTTTGGGCTCAATAAGGGATGATTCCGAAATAAAAGAAAAATTGAATGTTTCACATTGTTCCCTGGTTTGGTCATGCAGTTTTATGAGGCCGAAACGTTAGGTTCAGAACCGGATTATAACCATGAGTTGTTAAACAAACAAACAATTTAAATTAATGTCAATTACCTTGAACAATTATAAAGAGTACATTGCTACATCAGACTGTTTTATTCAAAGAATTGTATCTAAATGGTATCCGATTCCCGAAGGTGATCAATGCTGGGAAGAGCTGGAGTATATGGATTTAGAACGGTCCTCCAGGGACGGATGGATTATGTTGAAAACCAACCTAGGACCATTAGCAGACCTTTCGGATCTATCCAAGATTGCTGAGACCAAATGACCGAGATTACGGCCTTAAATATCTGCCCGGGTCCAAGGATTACCCCCTTCCTAAGGGTTGAATTATTAATATCCCATTAACCACAGGCCGGCCCTCTCGATAGCGACAACCGCCTCATTTTACTACGGTACCTTATTCATGGAATTCAGGATGTACCTCGGAGCATTAACCAATGTAAAACTTGATTGGTCAGGAATAACCTTTTAAAATGATTTTCTGAAATACAAGGCGAATTTCGCTTAACATACCTAGTAAGTAGAGTCACAGATCATTGGAACTCAATAAATATCTTAAAACTAATAGAGTATACCTAATCTGACATAAATTATTTTATTTTATGTAAACGTGAATAAATTGTTTAAGTAATTTTTTTTTACAAAATGAGTTTCATGTCCTTAGGGTAGCGGATGTTATTTTTTATTTTTTTTTTAAATTTTGTAATGCTAAATCAGGCATTAGATTGATTTTTTTTCATAACCCCCTGATTAATTGTTTTGGATAACAGAATGGATGAACGAGAGGATCTCCTTTACTGCACTTGCTGCATTGTAAGAGAGGGATGTGGATGGGAATATGCTGGAATTCAATTGATTCCAGTTTTTTTAGTTAGTGTTTGTTTTTTATTGGGTTAGTTTGGTGTATTTGTCAGACATGCCTGAGTGCCAATACATGCTTTTGTCTGCTCTGAGGCCGGCCTTTCGAGTGTGCTGAAAGCGGGTTCGTGCAGTGTTGATACCAAAGAATTTGATTCTCCTTGTTGTGAAGTCTGTATGGTTTGAAAAGGAGTAATTGCTTATATTATAAATCCATTTCAAGTCAGAAATTAATGGCAGGATTAGAGATTCTACTTCTCTCAATACAATTAACTCTGTGTGCACAGAATTCGACTTAACCACTAGGACACCACACTTAACCACACTGGGACTGCAGATATATTGTTTGGTTTTGTATAGTCTTTTGTATGAGTACATGCCAGAATAATTATCCCACTTCCCCTCAAAAAATTATTCATTAGAGATTTTGTACGCTACATTAGTTATAAGGAGTAAATGTTTAACGATGATTTAATCCATAGAATCAATGTTTGCTAACGAATAGGTTCTCTTATATTATATTTCTCAGTCTTTATTGTTCATTAAATCTATTCTTTCTTAAATTTGTTTTTTAATTATTACATTAGACAGTAGTATTTCTAACCCCAGGCCAGGTGGGGTGATCTCTACAATGGCGGTTACCCTATTGGCGATGAATGTTTTCAATTGGTGTGGCGGAGTGTGGATCCAGCAGAGAACGACTGTGGAGTCCATAAATAAATGCGTCGCTGAGATGGTAATGGCGGTTCGGAACACTTGTAGGGATTCAATAAGGCGGCCTAACAGCAAAGATGCACAGAGTTCCAAACTGGGAATAGTAAGGCTTGGTTTAAGGGGCCCGACTCTACGTTTAGCCTCAATTTTTATATCCATCAAGACCAGCTGAAGCCTAGGCTTGGTGTATAAGCGGTCATTCAATGATAATCCAAGGGTATCCTTGGCCTGAGCGTCGAAGATTACGTGGAGTTTCGTATTAGAGCTGGTACCTTTTACCACAGCATGATGCGGGATGACATATGGTGAGGGTTGGCAAGCTAATTTCAAGTGTGGCATGTTCAAATACTCCTGGAGGAAGGCGTTATATTGAGGTTCTAAATTTGTCCGCTTAAGCCGGCTCTCCATGTTCACGAATCGTTTATGAGCGTTTTCGCGGTTATTTCCCAGCATTGGAGCCTCGGTGTTTTTAAAAGGAAGAGAAACTATGTATTGGCCAGAGGATGTTCTGCGGTGGGTGTTCAAAAAATGTAGCTCACATAATTCGTCTTCCGGGTTCTGTGGTGCTACAGATGCGACCTCTTCAGTCTTCCAGAAACGTTGAAGTGCAATTTCAAGTGGCGAGGTGCAACCAAAAAGCGTTACGGCTCTATTTTCTGCTGGCTCGGTAATTTTCCCCAATAAAATCCACCCAAAGGAAGTTTTCACAGCTGACAGATTACCCCTGATGACGGAATTATTATCGTCGGAAAGGATTTCGGAATAGAGATCCGCGCCCAGAAGAAAATCTATTTTCCCTTTTACGTGGAAAGCCGGGTCAATAACATGGAGGAAAATCGATTTTTTAATTCATTTGAGAGCGTCGTAACCGGTAAATCTGCACAAATTTCATGGAGAACAACGGCTTCTGCGGATATAGAATTGCCTCGAGTGTGTTTAGGGGTCAGAGTGCAAGAAACCATTTTCGTCTTGCTAGTCGTAGCATGGTTGCCGATGCCTGTGATGTTCAGTGGGCAATTCTTGAGTTTTAAATTAAACCGTTGGGCCATTTCCCTGGTTATGCACGACACCTGAGAACCAGGATCCACAACTAGACGTATAGGAACCTTCCTACCATCCGAAGCTGTAAGAAAAGCCTCTGCTGTGCCCAGCAATACGGTGGAGTACGCAGTACTGGATGGGGGGGGGGTATGGGCACTGCAAGATAATGCTTGCGTAGGAGGCGGATTTTCAAGTGACTCCCTAGGTGGGGCTGTGAAAGTAGAGCGGTGTAAATGCGAATGATGTTTCGAGGATCCACATTAGATGCATTTACCTTTGGAGTTACATTTTGACAACATGTGGTTTCCGAGGCAATTAAAACATTTTCTCAAAGTTTTCACAGTCTCCCAGCGGGCATCTACACTTTGCTTCAGAAATGTTTCACAATGATGTAACTTATGTGAAGATGAGCAAAGCGGGCATACAATGTGAGCGGTGGAACATTCGGTAGAAGCAGATTTATTTGGCGGTGAAGAAGAAGTTCGACTGTGATGCGGGTTGGTCGTGATCAAAGCGGTTTTTCGTGGGAAATTTGCACGTTGGTTTGGATTAGACTCAGTCCTAGTTGGAGAACTCAGTTCGAGAATTTTGCAACGTTCAGTTAGAAAATCCGAAAATTGTTTATACGTTGGATATTGAACCCCTGAATACTTGGCTTCGAATAATTTTTTGCTTTCCAAATCCAAGCAACGAAGGCCGAAATGAAGCAGAAGTGTATCAGATAAGTCTGGTAGGTTCAAGGCCTTGAGTGCAGCAACATTAGTTAGGAAAACGTCAGATAACCTTTCCAAATTTTGAAGATTTTCTTGGGAAAGCGGTTTAAAATTCGTAATTTTTTCCAAGTAAAAATTAGCCAATAGCCGTTTGTTTTGGTACCGATCAACTAAAGTTTCAAATGCAATCTGATAGTTATCATCGGACAAATGAATCGATTCGATTAATTTTAAAGGCGGGCCTCTCAAAAATGAGCGTAAATAGTAAAATTTCTCAGATGAGGCCATTTGTCGATTTTCATTAATAAGGGACCGAAACAGACAGTAAAAATTGGGCCACTCTTGAAGATCGCCGGAAAATATTTGTAAATTGATTTTTGGAAGCTTCGCATGTCCTATATTGGGCCTCTCATTTTTCGAAGACAGGCTAGTACTAGTAGCTGGCTTAGCATACTGCGAGGCTACTGCCTTTGCTGAATAGTATAACTCGTCGCAGGATTGAGATCTAGCAGCCGTGTCGAAATTTTCGGGAAAATCTGTTTTAGAAGCAAATTCCATAATTTGATCTTGAATTTCATCAAATGATTGGTAATCCATGTCAATTTGTTCCATTCGGGATAAAAAAATGGGAAAATTTTCCTTTGTAAGATCTTTCGATAAGTCATAAGCAGTTTGAATTTTATAAAAATATTTTTCCCTCTTTTTAATTAAAAACTTAATTTTATCTTCCGCCATCTTGAAATAATTTAAAATAAAAGTGAGACAAAAAATGTACAGAAAAATATTCAGGAAAAAAAAAGTTAAACTTTAATTAAACTCAAATATCAACTAATTTAATTGTACTATTTTCTGGAGAGAAAAAATGAATTTGCTAAATTGTACCAAATTTATATAAAAATTGCAGTTCGCTTCTTCCCGAAACTGAACGAAGTCGTAATAGTTCGGAGAAGCAGCGTGAGGTGAGGTTAGAAGAGGGGTAAGCAAGTCTCTCTGAACGGCCTAGTGGTTGCTAAGCGACATATAAAAAAAATGAAAAATTAAATTTTGTTTGGTTAAGTTCCGAATTGAGAAAATAATTAACTAATTTTCTTAATTAATTAATCCGGCCCCGGAGGACCATAAATTTTGTATGAAACGCGGTTGAGAAATTAATAAAAAATATTTAACGGTACGACTCGGTAAGTCGTCCTCGGACAATTTGCCAATAAAGAAAGGAACTTAAATGAAAGTGGCTTACCTAAAACTTGTTAGAGCTTCCTCTCTTCATTGACGTCTCGCAGGTGAGCTGACCGTAGCGTACGTCAAAAAATGCCAGTCCTCTCAATTCGGAAAAGAGATATTTTCAAATAAGGGGTTATAAAATGCAGGATAACTGACTTAATGAGGTTCAGACAACGTTCACACATATAATCATAATAATAAAACATATGACTGTATATTTTTGTAAGCGGTTAACAAAACAACTAATTTAGGATGCAGTGTACAAATCACCCGGAATTATATACAAAAAGAAATCATAGAAAATCCAATATTGAACTAAACAGTATTAAAAAGGAAACGAATAAACAATTAAAACTTGTGAATTAACTGGAAGGAACAACCTGTGGAACTTGTCTCATAAACGTGTTATATCTTGGAACTAGATTGTTTCCCGATTATCTGAGTTTTTGATTAATCAAATGATTCTCGATCCCATTAGGTTCAGGTAATTGGAACTGATGTAGAATTTAATACATATTATTTAAATATGTTGTACCAACAACATCAGGGCTCCTTCCATTAGGCCCTCAGGCAACCCCCATTAAAGGTTTTGTTGTATGGAACATTACAAGTATATTACACTCTTCTGCGGCCTTTTCTCTATTATACACTTTGCTTATGAAAATTTCCGATATCTAAAACTTTTATTGCGTTATTCTAAAGTAGCCAATACCTATATACTATACTAACTCCTATGGATATATCATCCTTGCCTGAGGGCCTAATGGAAGGAGCCCTGATGTTGTTGGTACAACATATTTAAATAATATGTATTAAATTCTACATCAGTTCCAATTACCTGAACCTAATGGGATCGAGAATCATTTGATTAATCAAAAACTCAGATAATCGGGAAACAATCTAGTTCCAAGATATAACACGTTTATGAGACAAGTTCCACAGGTTGTTCCTTCCAGTTAATTCACAAGTTTTAATTGTTTATTCGTTTCCTTTTTAATACTGTCTAAAATAAAAAGAATTCAATTACTTACTGCATATAGATTAAAGAACCGACGTACGCATATTGTTTATGTTATATCATCATCTATGCTTCGAAATGTTGATGAAATCATTACCGAACACATCCACATTTCCCATAATTATTCCTTTTTTCCCTACTAAAACTCACAATTATCTATATTTGCGAGAATATTAAAAAGGAAAAGAAATAAAAGTTAAAACTTGTATTGACTTACCTACCACGCCCTGTGGAGTATACACAGCATTTAACTCATTCCATCCTTACAGGTCTGCACCCACCTCTACCCGTCGCAACACCCTGCATCAAAGCTATCTCACCGAGTGAAGGCTGGACGAGCGGTGGTTCGACGGTCATCATAATCGGAGACAACTTCTTCGACGGTCTTCAAGTAGTCTTCGGCACGATGCTTGTTTGGAGCGAGGTAATCTACAACCGAACTAATTATGAGTAATAGATATCATTGACCTTTTTACAATCCATTAGCATAAAATACTTTACAGGTATTAATGAATAACTAATCTCGAATATTTTGCAGCTTATAACCTCCCATGCGATACGGGTGCAAACACCACCAAGGCATATACCGGGGGTTGTAGAAGTCACCTTGTCCTACAAGAGCAAGCAGTTCTCTAAGGGTGCGCCTGGTCGTTTCGTCTACGTTTGTAAGTATAAATATAAATAGTTCTATCTTCACAAGAAAAACAATCGTTTCACTTTTTAGATTTTATAAATAAAATTTGATTTTTTTTCTATTTTAGCATTGAATGAGCCCACGATAGACTATGGATTTCAGCGCTTGCAAAAGCTGATACCAAGGCATCCAGGCGACCCTGAACAACTTCCCAAGGTATCTTTTAATTTTACAATATATTTTTTAATTTTTAGTACAAACCTTACAATGCTATATTAGATTTTCATTGATCCCTCAACTCATTAAAAATTAACAGCAAAAATTCAAGGTTCAATACGAATGTGGAGCAATAAAAAAAAAAATCAGAAATCATAATAATATGTGATTATGAAAGTTAAAAAATTATCACACAATTATATCAAAAACTGACCATAATTTTGTAATCACTAAAAAAAGTTAAAATTTAATTAAATATGTAATAAAATTTACCTAAAAGGTTTTCCGGCAACAAATATTTTATTCAATTAACAATAAATTAGTTAATATCAATGGCCGATGAGTGATTTTTCTGAAAGTTAATACATAATACTGAAAACCAAATATTTTATTTTTGAAAAAGGAACAATCATAGTTGAATGACTACCAAATACTTCTGTCTCTAATATTTATAAAATTAAAGGATTTTGTCTGTCACCAAATATCTAGACGTGAAAGAAAGATTATTTCAAATCAGAACCAGTGCTTACATAGAAAGTGAAAGTGTCAGAAATATTAAAACCTAAATCAAAAAGTTTTAAAATCTAGATACAGGTTTATGTGCTCAACAAAGATATAAATGTGAGAGAAAAAAAGGCATTTTCCCCTTATTTATTACCCTTTCTTTCCTTCAAACAGAAAACAATTAATTTCCGTAGGAACACCACTCACCTAAATGAATCCTAGATGCAGAAACATTTTCCTATCTAGACATGTGGGGTTCCTGAAATCCATATTTTTAATTATAGTAATGCAAAATATATTATTCAAATAGGGATAAATAATCAATAATTAAAATAAATATTTTAGGAAATAATACTGAAAAGAGCAGCGGACTTGGCAGAAGCACTTTATACAATGCAGCCAAGGAACCAACAACTTGCAGCTCCGAGATCGCCTACCAACAACAACAGCACTACCACCTTTAATTCCTATACCGCCCAACTGGCTGTCATAGTCCATGAGAACAACGGGCAATGGACGGAAGGTACGACTATTATTTTTGTATTTATTTTTTGTCTTATCGTTCCGTATAAGATCTAGATGTAAGATGGATGTGTGTGGACTTCGTAACCCCGCTCGCTTAGTTACGTTAGTCTTTACTCTGTAGTGGAACATGACGTTGTCGTTTAACAGTTTAGGTCTCTTCCGATTAACCGATCCAGGTTTTTTTTTTATAAGTTTCGTTGCATTATTCAATATCCTATATGGTTACTCCATAGGGTAGAAAGAAAAAATGAATTTATTCCTGCCATCGATCTTCTCCTTCTTCTTTAACTTCCCTCTTTTGTGCCTTTCAGCGTAGAGGAGCATCCAGTCAGGAATTCCATTCCTGCCATCGACCACCACACAGAAACCAATAATTCAAATCAACCCTTCGTCACAGCTCCATTCCCCACAGGCGGTGATAATGTTTCTTACAGCTTAGGCTGCCGAATGTCCAAGTTAAACCCAAAAAAAAAAAATGTGTTTCAATGGCATACTAAATAATGTTCGTTCAAATATAGGGGTATTACAAATATTATGGAATGTGAAATATTATCAAAAAATAGAGGCCTAATAACAGCTCATTAAAATCTGTAAACATAAACTTTGTAAACAACAGAAGTCTACTTATTTCAATAAAATTTTAATGTATTTTACTACATGAGGCTTTTGGGCTCAATAAGGGATGATTCCGAAATAAAAAAAAATTGAATGTTTCACATTGTTCCCTGGTTTGGTCATGCAGTTTTATGAGGACTTTTTCAGTATCTCTCCAACTTCTTCCGGCATATTTTTCCTACTGCTATATATATTATTTTATGACGTACTTTTAATATAACAGAGTATATTCATTTCGCTTTAATTTATTTACATTAATTTTAAGATAGAAGCATTCCCTTTGCAGTGACTGAAAGATTTACCATAGATAGAAATCATATGGAAGTTGATAAAATTTCAACTGATAGGAAGACATCAATCCGAGCTTATCCCATGAGCTTTTCTAAACATTTATCGAAACAAGCTTTCAAATGCTTTTTATATAACTTGGCCATTGGCCATTGTGCTTAACCAGTCACTTAATTAAATGTTCATTTGATATATTCTATACATATTCTATTTATTTAAATTCATTGCATATTTTTATTTACACTTAAACGTTCAGATTGCCACCCACTAACACTTCACCATATATCATTGCCCAAAATAATTAAGATAAAATTCTTAGGCCTTACAATGGAAAGAACATTGACATGGAAATCATACAAATAACTTAAAGAAATGGTTGAATCACCACTCTCACTCCTAAGACGACAATTTTCCCATACAAACAAATTATCGCTAACTGACAAAATTATTAACCGAAATGGACATACGCCACATTGCGCTCATGTGAAAAAATCTCAATTACAGACCATTCAAATCTTTATGTCGATATTCCATCATTATATTTGTTATTAGAATAATATATCATATATGCCAGGCTTAAAATAAATACTTATCATTTTAAAGTAAAATCAATACTTTAAAAACATTCAAATCTTAGCCTTAAAAGAGATAAACTTTTTTGAACTTAATTAGTCGTTGTGCTTTACATCTGTGTATTCAATAAAATTTTAATGTATTTTACTACATGAGGCTTTTGGGCTCAATAAGGGATGATTCCGAAATAAAAGAAAAATTGAATGTTTCACATTGTTCCCTGGTTTGGTCATGCAGTTTTATGAGGCCGAAACGTTAGGTTCAGAACCGGATTATAACCATGAGTTGTTAAACAAACAAACAATTTAAATTATTGTCAATTACCTTGAACAATTATAAAGAGTACATTGCTACATCAGACTGTTTTATTCAAAGAATTGTATCTAAATGGTATCCGATTCCCGAAGGTGATCAATGCTGGGAAGAGCTGGAGTATATGGATTTAGAACGGTCCTCCAGGGACGGATGGATTATGTTGAAAACCAACCTAGGACCATTAGCAGACCTTTCGGATCTATCCAAGATTGCTGAGACCAAATGACCGAGATTACGGCCTTAAATATCTGCCCGGGTCCAAGGATTACCCCCTTCCTAAGGGTTGAATTATTAATATCCCATTAACCACAGGCCGGCCCTCTCGATAGCGACAACCGCCTCATTTTACTACGGTACCTTATTCATGGAATTCAGGATGTACCTCGGAGCATTAACCAATGTAAAACTTGATTGGTCAGGAATAACCTTTTAAAATGATTTTCTGAAATACAAGGCGAATTTCGCTTAACATACCTAGTAAGTAGAGTCACAGATCATTGGAACTCAATAAATATCTTAAAACTAATAGAGTATACCTAATCTGACATAAATTATTTTATTTTATGTAAACGTGAATAAATTGTTTAAGTAATTTTTTTTACAAAATGAGTTTCATGTCCTTAGGGTAGCGGATGTTATTTTTTATTTTTTTTTTAAATTTTGTAATGCTAAATCAGGCATTAGATTGATTTTTTTTCATAACCCCCTGATTAATTGTTTTGGATAACAGAATGGATGAACGAGAGGATCTCCTTTACTGCACTTGCTGCATTGTAAGAGAGGGATGTGGATGGGAATATGCTGGAATTCAATTGATTCCAGTTTTTTTAGTTAGTGTTTGTTTTTTATTGGGTTAGTTTGGTGTATTTGTCAGACATGCCTGAGTGCCAATACATGCTTTTGTCTGCTCTGAGGCCGGCCTTTCGAGTGTGCTGAAAGCGGGTTCGTGCAGTGTTGATACCAAAGAATTTGATTCTCCTTGTTGTGAAGTCTGTATGGTTTGAAAAGGAGTAATTGCTTATATTATAAATCCATTTCAAGTCAGAAATTAATGGCAGGATTAGAGATTCTACTTCTCTCAATACAATTAACTCTGTGTGCACAGAATTCGACTTAACCACTAGGACACCACACTTACCACACTGGGACTGCAGATATATTGTTTGGTTTTGTATAGTCTTTTGTATGAGTACATGCCAGAATAATTATCCCACTTCCCCTCAAAAAATTATTCATTAGAGATTTTGTACGCTACATTAGTTATAAGGAGTAAATGTTTAACGATGATTTAATCCATAGAATCAATGTTT
>OZ057414.1:63352679-63452679 GCA_964056705.1 Troilus luridus
AAATCCAATTAAAACACTAGAAAAGTACTATTAAAAAGTGTTAAAAAATAAAACAAATATTTTTAAAAACCACAAAGCTATCCAATTAATAAAATAAACTGCATGTTTTCAAATGCAAACAACGTAGAAAAACTTGAATGCTGTAGACTACTTAGCAAAATAATAAATGGTTATAAAAAACGAAACATGTTTTAATGAACGTATAAAATAAGTTATATATAACCAACCTTAGTAATAAATTACTGTGTTTATCAATTCAAATCAAAAAGAGTACATGTGTGTATCGACAAAATTTATGCAACTGCATTTGTGGTATAAATAAATATGACACTGGTACTCATGCTAAATCGAAACAGAAATCAAAACTATTTCAAAATAATTTAGTCAAATTTAAGTTAGTTTAGTTAAATTTAAACAATTGTTTTAACAATTTATTTAAAAAACGCTACACCAGATTTAAGACCGGATTACCAGCAGTCCAAGGAGCTGTAGCATTCAACATAGGCGAACCTATTTCATCCCCAAGACTAAAACCAAGACTCTTGAAAGATATTCTGTGATCTCAATAGAAAACGTTTCTCACCAATCGTTTTAACAAAATGTAATATAATCCTGTTTTCTTTTAGTTTTCCGTTTTATAGTACTACAGCTCTGTTTATTATTACATTAATTTTAATTTTGTTTACTTATTTACATGTTTTATATTCAAACTACTACATTCTTTTATATGAAAAAACACTATTATATATTTACATCTTCTCTGTAAATAATCTGATAATGTACAGTTAGGGGTGTCTCTTGCATGAGACGAAACCCACACTTTCACTATGTGTTAAAGTTTAAAATTCATTATTAAAAAAACCATGTAAGGCTAGGAATAGCCGATCTGGAAATAAAGAGAATATAAAAAAAAACAATTTATTAATTTCCAATTGCCTGTATTTTCCATATTTAGCCCTGAAGAAGACCTGCTAAGTAAGTCGAAATGTTGGCTATTCAACAAACATTTCTCCCTATCTAAGAGAAAATTATTGACCTCCACCCGCACCATTTTCTTCCACACATATAATGAAGGTCAACTATTATCATCCACGAAAAATGGTTTTTGCATGTAACACTGTAAAGGCGGATCATGACATGCTAATTATGATCTGTAAAACTATTTGATAAGTTGCGCGAGACTTAAATGAACATGGAGCAATATGGAACAAATATGGAGAAAATACTGCCCCTTCATGGCGGAAAATTTATGCTGACATATTAAAAGACTGCATCAAAAGAAAATCAGGAAATGAAGCGCTTACAAAGCGGCATTGGCCAATTTCCTCATGGACAAAGCGCTCATAAATTATCGCTTTAATCTCTGCCATACATATTCATCATATGCGCTGAAGCGGCCATCAAAAATGGTATCTCAAAGCACATGTGCGCAGAATAAACATTAATATGCATCGGATAAAACAATGACCTGAGTTTTTGATAAAATCCTGAGCTAAATATTTAGAAGTCATTCGGAACAAACTAGTCATCAATGATAGTAGTTAGGTTTATAAAATGTTTCATCAATTTGCTTCAAAAACTTCTTAAATTTCAGAAATGTTATTAAAGTTTTCTAAATCGGATAAACGAGGACTTGATGACCTGGTAGGGCATAAGGACGTAGTGAGATTTGTTAAATCAAGAAGGTTAAGCTGACTAGAGCATATTGATAGATTGCCAGAGGGGCGTATAACGAGGAAGATAATGAAGAAAGGGACGCCCCAGAACAAGCTGGCAGAATTATGTAGAACTAAATCTACACAAATTTAGAGTGACTGCGTAGACGAAAGCGACGGATCAAGACGACTGTAAGCATATTGTGATGTAGGCCAAAGTTCATACTGAACTGTAGCGTCAGATAAAGGAGAAGGAAGAATTCGGAAAGTTTGCAAAGTTAATAAACTATAAGCGTGCAATATATAAAGTCCCCTAAGCAGAAATACGAACAGTGACACTGTTTGAGTCCAGCCTGCGAAGGTATATTTTCAATTCATGAAAATCCGTAAGCATTCATGCGCTAAAATAGAAGAAATGAGGTGAGTTTTGCAGACAAAAATAACAGCCAATAGATTAAATAAAATTATTAGTAATAAATAATAAATATGGATACCTTGAATTATAAAGTAATTTTAGTTTTAAAAGGACATTTATTTATGAAAACATAAAAACTTAAAGCCGTGCTAAAGCTCATATTTAACCAAACTCAAACCGTGTTGGGCTCAGTACACGGTTGTGCAGGGAAGTTAGTTGGAGGGTTCTACCCCAATTTAGAGTCTCCATTTTATAGAGACTGAGTGAGCTCCCGGAGGGTTCATACATTTAATAATTTATCTGCCACAGCCGGATTTGAATCAGGAATAGCAATTAAGTAACCTAGAGAGCGGAATGGCTCAATGGTAGAGCTCTGAGTTGCCTTGCTGAGCTGCCACTATAAAATAGGTCCCTCCAAAATAGAGGGAAAAACCTGAAGGTGGTATAGGACAAATCGCCACCCTGCGCAGCTTATGTCCAGCAAACAATACAGTCTCTAGAATGTAATAAAAAAACTCTTTATGAGTTACTGTTTTTTTTTTTTAGCAATCTAAAGACTGAGCTATTTATTTCTCTTAATGAGGAATTGGATAGATGTACCTTGAGAAATGAAGAAAATGCTCAGGCGGTATAGTCAATGAAATTTACTGAATTAAGTAAATCTGTAACTACTGTAAACTGTATAAGAATTTCCCTCAGCCATTTTCGCAATTGAGTTTTTTTTAATTGAATTAAAATTGACATACATATGTATGTATACATATACATTATATATATACATATATTTTTTTTAATTTTTCATAAACCAAATTTAAGTAGGTAAGAAGTCCTGCAACCTAGTATTTTAAAATAAGTTTTTAACAACATTAGCCTACATTTTCAATATAAATTTTCGAAATAGCAAGTTAATTATGGAGATTAGGCGCTAGAGGCTACATTTTAATGCGGAGGGCTATCACTTAATAGTTCTCCCATGGCCAGGGCTAGCCACCGGCTTCAAGTCCATTAAGTTGATAGCTTCACTTCAACAACTCGTTTACAGCCAGCGGAACTCTATACAAAAACCATTATCCAAGATTCCATAGTTAAATATCTAATCTGCTGTTAGAGATCTCTAAAATAACATTTTCGTTTTAATAAGTTTGAAAATGTATTCATCTGTCAAACATGTAATTAAAATATCAGTTTAATATGCAATAACTATTGGCAACAAATGTGATTAACGTTTTTTAAATTAAATATAATATTTCACTCCTCAGGAAACTAAGAAACTATAAAAGCCTGTACCACTCAACACATCTAAGACAACGGTTGTGCAGGGAGCTGACTTGACCGAGATAACGATCAACCGCCAGGTCCTCCCTCCTACTGTAATGAGGCTCGGAAATCACAGGAGGGCTTGCAGATCTCACAAGGTCTATATATGGATGTTAACAGATTAACAAATTTATCTGTCACACAGGCGGATGTACACATGGAATCATCAGTGTAGCAACTCAACGCTCTATTACTGAACAAAGATAGACAGCATATACCGCTCATTTATAGGCTCTAACAACAACGTTTTATTTATTGTTATAGAGCAACTTTTATATAACACATACTAGCTATAAATATGACTGATAAAATCCATGTGACTTCCTATGAGTCAACTTCGTTTGATATAAAATCTAGATCATTTAACAAAAATCCCACATGTAACTCTTAGGGGATTTTTAAAATTTGTGTTTAGGGAGCATAATCAGAATTACAAGGTAGTTATTATTTAGCTAAGAAACGCAAGGTTGCAAAAATGTGAAAACGACGGAGAAATAGAAGCTGACTGGTTAAGTTTAAATCTACTTTTTATCACAAATCAACAATATTTTATAAATACATAATGGCAATAGGAATTTCAGGGAAGTAGATTTGTGAAATCACTTAATTTAAACAAATTTCAATTTTGACACCATAGTGGCTGGAAGGTCTAATTGTTGGTAATAAAATACTCCGTCCCTATTTGTGCATGCTGATGATCTGTAAGGCTTAATAAATACAAAGCTAAATACAAAACCGTTAAAGCTGATAATGTACAAGGTCTCGAAATGAATAAATTAATATGAATTGTTATTAGTAGGAACATCGAGGGCATCAGCGTAAGGATGTAAGAGGAAATACGTTTGAATGCGTCGAGGAATTAAAGTATCTGTGTCTTATTTATTAATTACTCATTACATTAACTATTCTTATGGATTATTTATATTTTTATATTACGAATTATTCTTGGTTCCCTTGCTTAGGCCTAGATTTTTTCTGTTAGTTCGATATCAATGACTTACGGAATAAGGAGTATCGAGAACCGAAAATTCGACACAAGACCGCGGCGTATAGAAGAAGGGAAAAGAAGGATATGGAAGCATGGGCCGATCGGGAACAATGGAGACTACAAGGACCGGCACTGTCAACCGCAGGGCTCTACCTTTATCTTAAGCCCTTTCGAGGGCCAGCCGCCTCTCAGCTCAGTATTTACTCAAGGTTCCCTTCGGTTATCGCCCTTCCACTCCTCCCTCTATCCTTCCATAGCAGGAGCCGCTGTTGAGGGTCACTTCACATCCACCAGAAGGAGACCAACAAAAGAGGATAGGACGCTAGGAAAAATCCGAGACAAATTAAAAAAAAAATATTTCCATGACAAGTTGTATTTCAGTAATAATTAAAAAACTGTATATTTATTAACCTGGCAATACTGACTGCACCATAACTATTTATTCCACATATATCATTGAGCATCAGATCATATAGACCATCAAACAAATCTGCAGCCCCGGATAATATGTGTTTAAGTTGAATTTTTATCCAAAGTTAGTTTATTTAGGTAAGCCGAATCGTACTATTTTCGAAGTTAATAAGAGGTTAAGTCATGCACTGGCGTAAAATCGAATTATTGTTCATATTACAAATCCATTTCAAGCCAAATAACTACAATAATGACAAATTTCCACTTCCTTAAATACTAGTAACTATCATTGGAGAATATTCGACAAAATTACTTATTCACAGTGGCTGCAGACATATTAGTTTAACTTTAGAGATAATATTATATCATATTTCTATGGTGTACTGTCAAAAATATCTCCCCTACGCGAGTTCACCATTTTTTGCACCAAAACTACAGATCGTTCCGGGAAAATGCTTGAATCTCAACGAACGGTCGAGTCCTAAGCCTACATCGTTGATATACCAAG
The DNA here is from genome assembly GCA_964056705.1 of Troilus luridus. NCBI lineage: Eukaryota > Metazoa > Arthropoda > Insecta > Hemiptera > Pentatomidae > Troilus > Troilus luridus. The sequence goes on from OZ057414.1 coordinate 63,357,974, forward strand.
ATAGAGGAAACATATAAAGGGATTTCGAATAAATTATGCTAAAACCATTTAAAAAAAAGTAAATATGTATTTAAACTGATAGTGAACAAAATGGTGTTGGTTATAAACTGCACATTCATGTTTTTCATTACAATTGCACTATTTGAAAACTTGTACCTTTCCGTATATTCATCATTATTCCCGGTAAACAGTCGAGGCTTTTAAGGGTTGCGTGCGGCAGGACATAATGCACCGCGCACTTATCTCAAACAAAAATAGAATAAATGACCTAAGTTCCATATTTCAAGGCTTAACATTCGTATGGTAATAACGCAGGACATCCAGCTATGACTGAATTCGAATTCGTATCTGGTCCTCAAGACCAAAAATGAGTCGATTTAAATGTAGGTAAAATGAGGAGACATAATTGTATGCCTCAACTAAAGTAAACAAAAACCCCTCTTAATAATATATATATATATATATATATATAATAATAAATCTGTACCCCGGAGGTAATGGACATCACACAAAGGGGTCTTTGTCACCAAAAGTCAATCAAAATAGGAAAACTTTTTTTGACAATTCCGGGAACCTACCCCTACTTACGTTAAGTCAAATGTTTATAGAAAATAAGGTCATAGTTTTTTTCTAACAGCTGTACCTCCCGCTCCATTAGTTGTATTATGAAGGTATTACAAATCGCACGTGTTGTTACCAAGTGAATGAATGAAATATCTATGCGTTTCATATTGGTTTTATGTGTGTTAACAAGTGAATATAGGTGATTTTTATAATGGATACTATACAGCCAGGTATGTAGAGTCAGAAAATAACAACATAAATCTAGTGATGCCTTTCAATGTTATTTGTTTAATTTTTTGTCGAATGATTGATTTTGTGCAAATTTTTTTTATAAGAGATGTATAAATTAGTAATTTTGATATACTTCCAGCTTTTTCCCGGGTTTGATTTTTGACTTTTCTTTAACCTTAGAGTGATGTTTCCCAGTTTTATCAAAAACTAGGTGCCAAAAAGTTCCAAAGCACACATTAAATGAACAAACAGTCAGTTGTTGTAGAACCGAACGAGGTGATTTATTGTTTTCACTCTTTTACTTTTTTTAACATTTCACTTGTTGTAGGCTCCTCTGGATTAAAGATCATGACCCGACAGGCTGTTTATAAGATGGCCAAAGACTCTATAGGAATAGATTTTGCACAGAAGTGGGAATTAGTCGAGGAAAATATTGTAAAACAAAATATTGTAAATTCTCAGAGGAACAAATGCAACAGTTTCAGCAAAAGTTTTCAAGACTCAAATTGGATAGAAATCAAAATGGCAGGCTGCTAAGAGCACAGAAAGTTTATTTTTTAAGAATTACCATGATTGGTTGCAAGGCACCATTGAAATTCCTATAAAACCATGTTTATCTAATCTGGGTCGTCCTAAAAAATCATTCCAAGATTTGACTTGGGCTACTAGTGGATGTGCCTAAAGCTAATTTTGGCAAAAATAATGATGGAAACACCAGCAGGAGGTTCTTTGCTAACACCGAGGTATCTGCAAACATTACCGGTATTGACAGAAACCTTATAGACAGATTTGTGACTATTTCAGAAGTGATATCTAGTGGCCACAAAACATATACTAAAAAATTCACTGCCTATTGTCATGAAACGGCTGAGAGGTACATCGAACTGTACTCATGGTATCCAATGTCGCCTACACTACATAAAATATCGATACATGGCCCAATTATTATTGATCATGCTCTTCTACCAATTGGTAATTTGTCAGAGGAGGCAGCAGAAGCAAGGAACAAACATTTCCGGCAATACCGAAATGATATTCTAGAAATTTTTGTTCGCATTCAATGTAATACGGAAGTTGTGAATATGCTTTTATTGACATCTGATCCATATTTGAGCTGCATAAAGCCCAGACCCCCAAAAATATCAAAGTCTTTCAAGCAAGAAACCATTGAAATGTTGCTCCCATGAGGTCCATGTACCCAATTTGAGGACAACACAGAAGATGAAGTGACATATGAAGAAGAAGGATGGGGTGATTTCTCAGATTTATATTATTTATTCACATTATTATAACTGTCAAACCATTATTGTGTGCCTTTTTTTTTTAAATGTAATATAAAAAGGTTGTGTTTAATGTTTTTCTTAGTTTCTTTTATTCCTTTTTTATAGTTCTAACCTCTCTTATACTAAAGTTATGGAATAGCGTCAAAACTTACATAAAAATAATTTTGATCGACTTTGGGTGTCAAATACCCCTGCCCTGTGTGCACCGTCACATTTTTGTATTCGTTCAGGAGAGCCAATTTTCCATAACTTAAGAAATATTCAAATTTGTTACTCTGCTGTTTATAGAAACAGCTTGAAGTAAATAGTTCACATTGTTATTGTCATTGATAAGTAACTGGAAGAATTTATCATAGTATTTATTTATGACAATTTACCTGAAGTATTACCTATTTTGTGGACATGGTGCCCTTTACTATTGGAGCAGAGAAATATATCATTACATCCCACGAAGAGCTTTGGATAGAGATCATACAGTATTGTTGTACAGTTTCTAAGAAAATGGTTCTGCAAGGAGGTGATTAGTCTGAGATCATGCTCAATTATCAGGTTTTTACTCTAATTAATTGTACCCACTTTATAGAAGCTGAGTAAGCCTGAGGAGGGTCTCCAGAACCGAGCTGATATAATCCATGGCTGTTAAAAGACTGAGTAATTTATCTTTCTCATTAAGCATAAAAACATACTACAAACCCACCGATATGCCCACGACTCACATACCTGAGGACACAAGAAGACTATATAGAACGTGGATTAGGTATCTGCAATCATATAAATATGAAATCAAGCCTTAGGAGAGGTACCTCTCGGTACTCTTCATGATGCCTCTCATGACATCTTGTTGTAATTTTACTGACTGGATACCTACTGATTGTCAATTTGTTGTATTTGAGAGGTGTGGATAAATATACAAGGAGAAAAAAAATCTTTCACAAACCGAGCACACAGGCCCAATCCCTAACACACTGAAGTAACCCGTTCCTCATATAAATATTTTTTAATTGATTATTTCATCATAACGCCTCGTTCGATGTAATTTTTAATCAGACGATATTGAACAAAAAAATCGAGATTCATCTCTGCGTGTCAATAATTAAACTGTAAAGGACACACGAGACAAAAAGAGAAGGCGACAATCCTAATGATACATTGATTAAAAAATACCAATCAACATTCCCTGCATCCAGTTTAGGAATGCTTAACGGTTTTGCGGCTCGAAACAGCGAAGCAGAGTTAGCAGCGAAATTAAACAGGTCATCCTCCAACCTTAATTTGATGATTGGGACCCGAACCAGCCCCGCTTCTGGGCTAAACCCTTCCCACTGATTCACCCTGCAATTACTAAACTTAGTTAGAATTGAATCATGCTCCGCGGTCCTTTCGGGGAATATCCATTGTAAAGGAAATAACTTGGACAGATAATGCACCGATTGGTGATCGATATTAACAGTAGTCAATTTTCTAAAGTGGGCAATACAGTCTAACCTAAATAATCCCAGCGTTCGCTTCTTAAGAGGGATTTTAGTCCAATTCTGTCCAAGTATTTGACAGAAATAGATATATAAAAAAATTACTTCTAAAATGGGTCATAAAGTTATCGGGATAGATATTAACAATTCATTATTATTTATAACGATTGATATACTCCCTAGATGACAAAACGTTAAGTGGGAGCATTATTTCCAGTCTCATGAAGATTTGGAGACTAAATGGCGTAGTAGAGTGAAGTAGACAACTTCACTTGTTAAAAAAAAACCTGTACCACTAAAAACCTTTATGGGTTCAATACGTGAAAGAGACCTTACTGTTTCTATGACAACGGTTGTGAAAGGAGGTGTTTTGAAATAGATCGCCAGATTTTTCAACCTATTTTGGGCACCCACTTTATAGAGGCTAGGTGAGCCCATGGAGGGTCTCCTGATCCAATAGGATCCATCCCCAACTTTTAACAGATTAAATAAAATCTGCCACTTAACGGCCATCTGCCGGATTTAACCCTGAACCTTCGGATCGGCAATTCAGCGTTCAAACACTGAGCCATTATTATTGTTAACTTTAAATAATATTTCACGCATAAAATTGATAAAAATTGCTGGGGTTTTTTTTCCACCATCAAATAAAGGTTAAGAAATAGCCTTTATTAAAAAATTAACTTTCTTTGGCATTTTTCGCTAATTAAGTCAAAATATCTTGATGAAAATAGCGAAAAATGTGGAAAAGTCGGGTTCTACAGTTATAAAGTTATAGACAATTTTAATTCTAAGCGCCTCAAATATTTTTTCGTGTTTTAACATGTGTAGCTAAGTTTAAAGGAAACACTTTTAGTAATGCTCTAAAATAAAAAATAAAAATTTTGTTTAATTTCTTTCTATTCGTGGACATATAAACATATACTGCTAAAAAACGGCGGGTATAGGTTCATAATTCATAATAATGTGTGTTGTAACCACAAACATTAATGATAACAAGACACACTATTTCTTTACATTGTTATATTCTATCGTGAAATAACAATTAAATGAATGTTTTATTATTTTTGGCAGCAACTTATTAAGTATTCTTAAAAATAAAAAAAACTATTGATATGCAAAGTAGGAAACACCCACATTGTGAAATTTACGATTCCCTGAACAACAGGGCACATTGCGATGCGTGTTTGCAGGTGACTGACTTCTCATTCAGAATAATAATACCGAATGCCTAACGAATTCTAAATCGTGGTGACTCAATATTTTCCTTTAAAATATCGTAATAAAAATAATTTATAAAATACTAACGATTTAATAATAACAGCTTTCTTTTTTTTCTCTTGATTTTTAGATACCAAATATACATACCTTCCGATATTTTTTCAACATTAATAAAAACTGCTAACCTGAAAAAGAGAAAGAAAATGATTAATATTCATGTATTTTATTAGGTAATTATAAATATTAATTTTATTTTAAACTAAATATAAAGGAAGGAATCGATAGAGAGCCCTCAAAGAGGTGTGGGACAGGAAGAGCAGATAAGAATAATAAATTAACCAATGAACTGGTTGGAACGGTTATTGCAGCGTTAAAAAGTTCCAGTTACTACCAGTTCCAGCTTGTATCGTTTAAACCTGTCGCATCTGGTTAAATAAATTGGCCGGGGGCGACCTGTGGTAGGGAATCAACCTACTATGTCCAAGATCGCGGGTAGTACCCGGCAGGACGCCCTCGGATTTTTTAAATGCAGTAAAAAATTCTTGGTCATGCCGTCCTCGGAAGGGACGTTAAACGAGGGTCCCCAGCCTGTAAGATGTATGGTACACGTTAAAAATCCTAATTAAACCTGGATAGGCAAAATTTAGAACTCCCAATGTAGCATCGTCCGATTAGCCATCACAGCATAAAGTAACGTTAAAAAATGATCAATCAATCAATAAATCGGTCAATAGTTTACCGGTTATCACGGAAATATTATATTCTACAATCAACGATAATATTCAATGTAAAATCATAAAATCTTCATTGAGCACCCGATCATTAAGCACATAAATCTTAAAATAAATAAAATTAAATTAATATAACACCATACATTGTTTAAAAGTTTTAAATAACTATTTTTTAATTTTTCATTCTTAAATAATTATTTTGAAGAATATGGTCAAAATTTCGAAGTTTTCAACGGACTTAGGCTATTCTGATACCTTGAGAAGAAAAACTCATTTTCGGGCATTGATCTGTGTGTAGGTCTATGCCCCAACTATATTGATAGGAGAGTAATTTTAAGAACGTCAGGAAGATGACCCGCGTCCCGGTCGTGCATTGGAAGCTGTCACTTCTGAAACAATCCAACTTGAAAACCAAGGAAATAGTAGCGAGGTTGGGGCTTTAAAAAAAAGTGTTTTCAGGATCATCAAAGAACATTTGCTTATGAACAAGGTTAGTAGATGGGTTCCAAAAATTCTTTTCCTTTTACAAGCCCGCTGTGAAGAACTGTGGATTCCAAGAAATCTCTCATCCACCCTACAGCCCAGACTTGGTCCCTAGCGACACCGACAAAGAGCTCCAAGCAGCAGTGGAAGAACATTTTTTTAACAAAGAAGAAAATTATTTTTTTCATGGTATAGAATTGTTGCCAGAGCGTTGTATTAAGTGCGTTGTACTAAGAGGAGAATATAGAAAAACAGTAAGATCAGTTTTTTTCTTTCACATTTCCTTCTATCCCAGGCCGGAAACTTTTGGACCTTACTACGTATTTTTCAATCAATCGAAACATTTTAAGATTCAGATCTATTTTTTCTCTAGACAATCTAGAGATCTTCCAGAGGTTAAATCCAGTGAAAAGAAGGATATGCCTATTTTCCTGTTCCTTTTCCAACAATTTTATTTATAGAAGTATAATGTTAATATTTGAATTCTAAAACAAATACGTTGTTAATCAACATATTTTGTAATTGCAGAACCACATCCATGTTTTTTTTGTTTTGTTTTTTACATTCATGTTAATAATTATTAAAAACAAAAATGTCTTCAAGATCAACTAATTTATTTATTTTCTTACTCAACTCCTTTTCTAATAATGGATAAGTCGATAATACCTTAGGGGCCGTAGAGATATTACGTGCCTCTATTTTTGGCCCCCTTTAGCGACCACCTCCACACCCACACACATATCACGCTGAATATTACCCTCAACCTTATCAGCAGGTCACGTTCTTTAACATAATAGGAGTAACCGATTATTATAAAAATAACAATTCCTCATTAAACAACTTCCTAAATAAATATTAAAGTTTCTGGGTTTTTTTTTCATCGATGTACTGGTAAGTAAAACATATATTATAAACATTATGGATGTGCGCTTAACAATGTTACTTCAAAGGCACTAAACACAAACTGGAAGGAAATTAGTAGAACGAGTTGGTATACATAAAGGGGAACTGGAGCCATGTTTCCAGGGCGAAAACTGATGAGGAACCAGAGAGGATGAAATATCGTTGAGCTGGGCCGGTGCTTCATTAGTTTCATTACAGTGCAATGGCCATTTCCCCGGCACAACATCTACAACACAATGCCCCCGCGTCCCATTACTGATCACTACATCACCAAACCCAACTCCCCTACTACCGCGCTCGTCTAATTAGCCATACTGCCGCTGAAATCATGGGCAGATCTATGAATTTCCAAAACTTCTACTAACAACAATATCTTATAAATATTGTTACGGTCAGAGCAGGAAATGGACCGGCTGAGAGGTTTAGGCAAACAATGGGATTAAGCGGAAGGGATTATAGAACGGCGTAGAACCTTCTCGATCGGTCTAGGTGGTCTTTTCCGAGTAATGCCCCACCACGATCTCCCTTGCCTATATAAAAAGGACAGCTGTTCTGGCCGCGCGGTAGTAATAAGACGAGTCTGTAATAAGCCAGTGAGTAGCAGTCGTTAACTAGTGGCAGTGTGTGTGAGTTAGTTAGTCTGTAATAAGTGCTTAGTGAGCAACAGTGACAATTAGTGACCGTGTAATAAGTGTAATAAACTGTGTGGCAGTTTGTCATATTTGAAGAGTCTTACGGTCGGTGGACTTTAGTTAGCGAACTGTAAGTGTTAATTTGTAATTGTAAACTATAGTGTAATATTATTGTATTTGTACAAATTTATATAAATAGTTTAGTTACTTAGTATAAACAATATCTTATATTATTTGTATATTATCTTAGAAATTAGATAACATTTAGTAGAATATTATTATTGTATATTGATATTAGTTTAATAATTTAACTGTTTTAAATAATCTCATTGTATTCTTGTTAATTTGTTAATAAATATTAGATTCTTGAATTAAGTAATAGTTTAGTCCATTTTACACCCAGTAGCCCGTAACAAATTGGTGTCAGAAGTGGGATTTTGTGTAATTGTTATTATTTTGTAATTATTGGGCTACTGTATGAAAAATGGCTTCTCAAAGTGTTAAATTAATGGATTTAAAAGTTGCGGATCTAAAAAGGGAATTAGAAGAACGTGATCTGGATTCTTCAGGAAATAAAAGTGTACTGCAACATCGCTTGCGTCAATTTTTTGTAGAGCTAGGGGAAAATCCAGATGACGTTCTGTTTGAAACTGATTTAAGCAAGTTGTCTGCAACTTTTAAAAATGAACTAGGCAATGTAGAAAATAAGCTAGGTAATTTACAGAATGATTTAGGTACTGTTAAAAATGAGCTAGGTAATGAGTTAAGCACTGTTAAAAATGAGCTAGGTAATGAGTTAAGCACTGTTAAAAATGAGCTAGGTAATGAGTTAAGCACTGTTAAAAATGAGCTAGGTAATGAGTTAAGCACTGTTAAAAATGAGCTAAGTACTGTAAAAAGTGATTTATTGTATACATTAGAGTCTAAATTAGGCACATTAGAGAATAAGTTAATGGAAAATGTAGATAATAAAGTAGCTGTTGTAGAATCTAGGCTAGGAGAAAAAGTTGACGAAATTAGGCTAAGAATGGAAGCTCTTGAGGGACGTATGAGCAACTCACCGACGAACGACACCGACCATTCCTGCGAGGGCAGCCATCATAACACCATTCTACCCGCCTATGCTGGGGCGCCACCAACTCACAATACCATTCCAGTATTCGACGGAAAGACGCCGTGGGAGGACTACATGACTCTCTTCGAGACAGCTGCTTCGATCCACGGGTGGTCACAGGAGACCCAAGCTTCAGCTTTGTGCCTGGCCTTGCGTGGTGACGCCTTGAGAGTGCTGCAGGGAATGCCCATGTCGGAGCGGTCTAACTACGGGAAGCTGATTAGAAGGCTGGAGATGCGTTTCGGCCACCGCCACATGGACCAGCTATATCGCTCACAGCTAAGAAACAGGGTCCAGAAGGACAACGAGACGCTGCAGGAATTTGAAGCGGATATTGCCCGGCTGGTGAGGAACGCCTACCCATCGGTCACCGACTATGTCTACGAGAGTTTGGCTGTCGACAAATTCCTGGATGGACTTCGGGACCCAGAGACACAACAAGCAGTGAAGCTCGCCCGGCCGAAAACGTTGGGAGACGCATTATCTCAGGCCATGGAGTTTGAAGCTGTTAGACAGTCTGTACGGGGCCATGCGCGAGTTCGAGCAGCAGAAGCGGAACCTAATGTGATCCCTAGCATCGAAGACATTGTGACGAAAGTGTTGGATGCTCTCAGGACCCATAAGAAGGAGATACGCTGTTGGGGCTGCGGCCAGCTTGGACATCCTAGAAGCAAATGTCCAACCCGTAACGTCAAAGCACCCAGGAAGGCCATCAGAGTTGCGTCGATAGGAAGCAGAACGAACAGTTTCTACGTTGATGGGATGGTGAACGGGCAGCTGCGAAGTCTTCTAGTGGATACCGGAGCGAGCATGACGATCTTGAACTCGAAGACACTTCCAGCTGAGAAGATCATACCGACCACTTGGGCATTACGGACTGCAACGGGACAGCCAGCCAAGGTCTACGGGGAGACAGATGCCACCTTCCACATCGGGGGCCAACATCTGAAGCACCTCGCTCTTGTGGCAGATATAGATGAGGACGTCATACTGGGTATGGACTTTATGATCACATACGGGATCAAGCTGGATATGTCGAGAGGTGTGATGACGCTAGGAGACGAGGAAGTCATACTTCGGCAGGAAAAGGACTTCTGCGCTCGAGTGCTGCTACCAGAAGACACCGCTTTACCTGCACGGAGCCAAATCGTGACGCATGGGACGGTCGAAGGGCATCTACCCGCGGGTCAATGTGCACTACTCGAACCTGGAAGGCACGAAGAACAAGAGGTTGGACGCGGCATACTGGTTGCTAGGTCTCTCATCAAGATCGGACCTACCACTCCAATTCGGCTAATGAACCTGAACAGCTTCCCGGTAACGCTGAAGAAAGGAACACCAGTCGGGGAGTGTACCACCGCTACCTCAGTGGTTCGTCAGCTGCAACGTCATCCCACCGAGCTTCGAGGACTCCCAGAGGAACTTAAAGGATTTTTGGACGAATCATGTCGCGACCTTTCGCCCGAACAGAGCGAGGAAGTGAAGAATATGATTATCCGATGGCATGACGTCTTCGAGATCGGACCAGGACCACGGGGCAGAACGGATATCGTCCAGCACAAGATTGACACTGGGGATGCGAAGCCCATCCGACAGGTTCCGCGGAGGCTGCCGTTAGCCAAACGGGAGGACGCCGAGGAGATTATAAAGGAGATGGCGGCTGACAGTGTCATTGAGCCTTCGAGTAGCCCCTGGATGTCTCCGGTTGTATTGGTGAAGAAGAAAGACGGCACAACGAGGTTCTGCGTAGACTACCGTCTTCTGAACAATGTCACCAAGAAGGACAGCTATCCGCTTCCCAGGATTGACGATACGCTGGACACCCTAGAGGGGTGTAAACTCTTCTCTACTTTGGATCTCCGCAGTGGATATTGGCAGGTTGGATTGGCACCTGAGGATAAAGAGAAGACGGCGTTTTCAATTGGCACTGGGCTCTGGCAGTTTACAGTAATGCCATTCGGGCTTTGCAATGCTCCTGCCACATTCGAGAGGCTGATGGAAAACGTGTTAAGAGGTCTCTCTTTGGAGGTATGCCTGGTATACCTAGATGACATCATTGTGCTGGGAAAGTCCTTCTCTCATCATCTGAAGAATCTGGAGAAGGTCTTCGAACGACTGCGTGCAGCGAACCTAAAGTTGAACCCGAAGAAGTGTAATCTCTTCCGAAGGCAAGTCAACTACCTGGGGCATATTGTGTCAGATAACGGAGTTGCTGTTGACCCAGAGAAGATAGCAGCGATCACCAACTGGCCAGTACCTCGAGATAAGCACCAGGTGAGAAGTTTTCTCGGGCTCTGCACCTATTACCGGAGGTACGTGAAAGGATTTGCTAACATCGCAAAACCTCTTACCAGGCTAACCGAGGAGAAAAGGACTTTTCATTGGGATCACGAGTGCCAGGCATCCTTCGAGGAGCTGAAGAGCAAATTGAGTAATGCTCCTATTCTGAGCTATCCACGTCCCGAGGGCAAGTTCATACTTGACACAGATGCCAGCAACATCGCCATTGGAAGTGTCCTCTCTCAGCTTCAAGACGGAGAAGAAAGGGTGATTGGATATTTCAGCAAAGCACTCTCAGCTCCGGAACGCAACTACTGTGTCACAAGGAAAGAGCTTCTGGCAGTAGTAAAATCCATAGAGCACTTCCATAAATATCTATACGGAAGGAGGTTCCTGCTGAGAACGGACCACGCGGCTCTAATGTGGCTGCTGCGATTCAAGTCACCGGAGGGACAAGTGGCGAGGTGGATCGAGCGCCTTCAAGAGTACGACTTTGAATCTGCTCATCGTTCTGGAACGAGCCACAGGAATGCGGATGCGCTGTCAAGAAGACCATGTGAAGATGAAGAATGCAGGCATTGTTCCCGACAAGAAGAGAAGCAGGGAACAGTATTGAGGACAACGGTTGTTATCGACAGTTGGCGAGACACAGAGGTGTCAAAGGAACAGGACGAGGACCCGGACTTAAAACAAATAAAGGAATGGAAAATATCGGGGCGAGGAAGACCTACCTGGCAGGATGTGGCTCCAATGTCGAAGAATGTAAAAACGTACTGGGCCCAATGGAACTCCATTGTAGTGGACAACGGGCTGCTGAAACGGGCATTGGAGAACGCGGAAGGAGATCAGCGTAGGCTACAGCTCATCGTTCCAAGGAATAAAGTGCCCGAAGTGCTTAGGGAACTACATGACGGTGTAACTGGCGGCCATCTTGGAGTTCACCGGACATTGGAAAAAGTTCGTGAACGCTTTTACTGGGCAAACCTTAAGGACGATGTGTTGGACTGGTGCAGGCGTTGTGCGACTTGTGCGGCTTCTAACGGACCAACAAGAAGAAAGAGGGCCCCTATGAAGAAGTACAACGTGGGAGCACCGTTCGAGAGGATAGCGATCGACATCGCTGGCCCTTTCCCTGTGACGGACGAAGGTAACCGATATATTCTCGTGGTCATGGACTATTTTTCTAAGTGGGTGGAAGCGTATGCCCTTCCGAATCAAGAGGCAGTCACGGTTGCAGACGTACTTGTGAAGCAGCTCGTCAGCCGGTTTGGAGTACCCATGGAACTTCACGCTGACCAGGGAAGAAACTTTGAGTCTGCCGTCTTCTCCGGGATGTGCGAAGCACTGGGAATACGGAAAACCAGGACGACACCTCTTCACCCTCAATCGGATGGCATGGTGGAGCGCATGAACAGGACAATGGGTCGATATTTGTCTAAAGTGGTCTCCGACCATCAGCGGGACTGGGACCAGTATCTTCACTTGTTCTTGTTAGCCTACCGCAGTTCAGTCCATGAAGCAACGGGGCAGACCCCCGCAAATGTGGTGTTCGGCCGAGAACTTCGTTTGCCTTGTGATCTGAAATTCGGGTTCAAGCCAGACGAGGAAGTTAACGGAGAGGAATACGTCACGAATCTACGGAAGCGGATGGATAATATCCACGAGAAGGTTCGTGCAAACATCCAGGGAGCCAGTGACAGAATGAAGGAGCGTTACGACATCAGGGCAGAGAAAGGTGGATTCCAACCTGGAGATTTGGTCTGGCTACACGATCCTCGAAGAAGGCGAGGCCACTCACCTAAACTTCAGAACTCCTGGGATGGCCCGTTTGAGATCATCAATAGGATAAACGACGTCATCTATAGGATCAGAAAGCAGCCAAAAGGAAAACCTAGGGTAGTCCATTTTAATAGACTGGCCCCTTACAAAGGAGACGCTGAATATTACCCTCAACCTTATCAGCAGGTCACGTTCTTTAACATAATAGGAGTAACCGATTATTATAAAAATAACAATTCCTCATTAAACAACTTCCTAAATAAATATTAAAGTTTCTGGGTTTTTTTTTCATCGATGTACTGGTAAGTAAAACATATATTATAAACATTATGGATGTGCGCTTAACAATGTTACTTCAAAGGCACTAAACACAAACTGGAAGGAAATTAGTAGAACGAGTTGGTATACATAAAGGGGAACTGGAGCCATGTTTCCAGGGCGAAAACTGATGAGGAACCAGAGAGGATGAAATATCGTTGAGCTGGGCCGGTGCTTCATTAGTTTCATTACAGTGCAATGGCCATTTCCCCGGCACAACATCTACAACACAATGCCCCCGCGTCCCATTACTGATCACTACATCACCAAACCCAACTCCCCTACTACCGCGCTCGTCTAATTAGCCATACTGCCGCTGAAATCATGGGCAGATCTATGAATTTCCAAAACTTCTACTAACAACAATATCTTATAAATATTGTTACGGTCAGAGCAGGAAATGGACCGGCTGAGAGGTTTAGGCAAACAATGGGATTAAGCGGAAGGGATTATAGAACGGCGTAGAACCTTCTCGATCGGTCTAGGTGGTCTTTTCCGAGTAATGCCCCACCACGATCTCCCTTGCCTATATAAAAAGGACAGCTGTTCTGGCCGCGCGGTAGTAATAAGACGAGTCTGTAATAAGCCAGTGAGTAGCAGTCGTTAACTAGTGGCAGTGTGTGTGAGTTAGTTAGTCTGTAATAAGTGCTTAGTGAGCAACAGTGACAATTAGTGACCGTGTAATAAGTGTAATAAACTGTGTGGCAGTTTGTCATATTTGAAGAGTCTTACGGTCGGTGGACTTTAGTTAGCGAACTGTAAGTGTTAATTTGTAATTGTAAACTATAGTGTAATATTATTGTATTTGTACAAATTTATATAAATAGTTTAGTTACTTAGTATAAACAATATCTTATATTATTTGTATATTATCTTAGAAATTAGATAACATTTAGTAGAATATTATTATTGTATATTGATATTAGTTTAATAATTTAACTGTTTTAAATAATCTCATTGTATTCTTGTTAATTTGTTAATAAATATTAGATTCTTGAATTAAGTAATAGTTTAGTCCATTTTACACCCAGTAGCCCGTAACAATATATTATTTCCTATAGCACAGTATACTCCTGTAGCCCAACCGTTTTCCCAAGAAACAGTACAGTCCCTATCATGTACTGAAACCCAGACCCTTCAAGGGTCGTAGTGGTTCCTTTTTTTTTTTTTTTATTGTTAAGCCAAGGAGGAGTGCGGAAGCTCATAGTTACTAATTTCAAGGACCTTAGTGCGGCTGTTCTGACTATTTAATTATTTATTATGTAAACAAAGACGTAAAACGGCACTATAGGATCTGAGGAACACAAGAATGCTTGAAATGGTTACCCTCGATTGAGGAAAAACCTGGAGGTCTATCGCGATCCCTGCAAAACCGTTGGCTGTAAGGGGTGACCTGTGATCATAATGTCCCTTTAAGATAATATACTAACATGAAGAAGACATTCTCTTTAGAATAGTTAGCCTCAATTGAGGGAAAATCCTACAGGTTGATAGTGATCCCAAAATTGATAGCTAAGCGCCAACACAGTCTCTATCATGTACTAAACCTTACATTCAGGGTATGCCGCAGTTCTAAACTTTTTTAAGCCCGTAAGTCCGAGTAGATTCGATTCTAATCTATAGCTGACAAAAAGTTATTGTCAACATCGTTTCATTTACCAATACATGAAATAAATTAAATAAAAATCTATATAATTTAATAAAATTAGAAAACATAATAAACAACTAAAAATGACATGTCTAAATTATCGAAAACGTGATAAAAAATAAGATTTGTCAAAATAAAATGAAGATTTATCGCCACTTTTTTTTACTAATAATTGAATTTTGAACTGAACAAGGAAAATTAGTGAATACAGAGGTAAAAATAAATAAAATGAACTTTATCAATAATTGATATAATTAGATATAAAAATAAATAATAAACAAAGATATTTTTAAGTACCTATTATTGGGTTGTCACATATGAAATGACCGTTTTTAGAACCGGGAAGAAAATACAAATTTGAGATCAAATCTGTACCCAAGTTTTCTATCCCAGATTTGAAAAACGTTCAGTCCCGTGATGATAGGAATTCAGAAAAGGCATTTTCAATGTCTAAATCATTGGTAAACAATTTTCCTCGCAAAAAGTTGTACAAACTCCAAAAAAAGTGGTAGCCTGTAGGGGATAGATCAGGGGAATATGGGGGGTGTGGTAAGACTTCATAGCCCAACTCCTTTAATTTATTCACGGTCTGTATTGAAACACGAGGTCGGGCGTTATCATGAAGGAGAATAGGTCCGTTCCAGTACCGGCTGTTGCCTTGATCAAATTTTGATGCACTTGGTCAATTTTTTGGCTGTATGATGTTGAATCAATTGTTTTTCCCTTTGGTAGAAAACAAAAATGAATGAGCCCGGCCATAGACCACCATACAGTAACCATTAACTTTTTCGGAAGGAAATTCAGTTTTGGCATGTGCCCAGGAGGCTGATCGGCATCTAACCATTGACCAGATCGTCGTCGATTGTCATACATGATCCACTTTTCGTCACAAGTTATAAAACGGCCGAGAAATGCTTCGTTTCTTTGAAGAGCAAGCAAAGAACACACACGTCTCTAGACGTTTCAACTGCTGACAATCGTTGAGCTCGTGTGGGACCCAGGAATCGAACTTTTTTGCCTTTCCGATCAATTTTAAATGCCTGGAAACTGTCGTAAAATGGAAAATGCCTATCTCTGACGCATATTCTCTGACTGTTGTATGAGGGTAGAAAAATCGTTCGGAAATCGCGTGTTTTCATGGCCACGGTTAAAATTATACTAAAATCTGTATGCCTATTCGGGAAAAAAACAAACACAGTTTGCAAATAGGGGATTAACAAGTGCTAATTATAGACAGTACATATTTTGCTAGGAATCAACAGGCAACGCTTTAATCCTCTATAAAGATTAAGATTTAAAAAATCGGACATTTCATGTGTAACAACCCAATATTATTTAGAAGACCCTATTTTAAGGACATATCCACATACTGGAATCGAATAAAATCCGATTTTATATAGAATTTACACATTTAAGATAGATGTGCTTCACATACTAGCAGGGTGTAGCTTATCAACTTGCCTTTAGCCCACGTCACTACGTATTAATCATTCTATTTGTTGTAAATTTCAATAATTTTTTTTTTTTTTTTTAATTATTTTATTGAATTGTACAAATGTAATATATACATCTAGTACAAGGGCTGTATGAATAAATAAATACATGAAAGGACGTGTAGAGGCACTACCCATTGGCAGCACTCTAATTATATTTCTATTATAGGAGGTCTCGAGGCCATCTTCTCTTCAGACGCCTAGGAGGATTGTCCGGGATGGAATTGGAACCAAGGATGGAAACTAGTGGGTTTGGATGGGCCTGGAGTTTATTATGGAATGATAGGTATCTGGAATGGGCTAAATCGGTAACATATGAAACGTTCAGGTCATTATGGATGGTTTTATTTGTGACAAAATAAGGAGCGTTTAGGATTTTGCGAAGGATTTTGGATTGCAAGGATTGAATACGAGAGGAATTTGTATTGATGGTTTGGTGGAGCCCCATAGTTCAATTCCGTAAGTCCATATAGGTCTTATCACAGTAACATAAATAAGTCTTTTGTAATTGATATGAAGCTTTGAGCGTTTGTCTAGTATGTGTTGAAGTAGTCGGAAGCGTCTAGCTGTTTCTTGTCTTTTCAGTCTTGTGTGAGGGTTCCAAGTAAGACGTTTGTCTAAGTTGAGTCCTAGGTAGCGGATCTGTTCAACAGGGATAAATTTCAATAATTAAATTTTATAAACAGATAGGTTAACGCATTAAAAAAAGACCTGATAATGAACCTTTTGACGATGATATGAACAGAATATTCCTCAATGTTACCCTCATTAAAAAGTTTAACAGCACCTTTAATAAATGAAGTCGAGCAAACTAAGTCGAAAAAAAAAGAAGAAATATACGAATGACATCTTTTAGCTCACTGGATAATAAAATTATCAACGATGCGTACTTGTAGATACATGCACTCTCATTAAGCAGGTTTAATTATGTCTTGTTTTTCAAAATATAATTACAAAGAATTCTGTAATTAAAAACATTTTCGCCATAGATACATCTCTTGTATTATTTCGACTTGCATCATCAGTATAATGTTTGTGTTTGAAATGAAGATAAGATATTTTATTTGGTATTTTCCCAGCCATGTTTTCTTTCGTTTATAATACGTCGGTACTGTTTCTACATCCAAGTTCGTAATCACACACGAAACTGCCTGAGGGGGAAAAAAAGAAAAAAAGCCCTCTTCCTCGAACCTCTAGAATAACATATATCTTTTTCTGTAACGTCGTCTCTATATCAAACAGAAAATGGTTTATTACTTATTACAGCTAATAAAGAAGGGAAAATATATTAATGTTAAAAATATACAATAACAAAGTTTAACAAAAAGCATGCATTTATTATTATTCCAAATATCTATTAAACATTCTGAATATAGTAAAGGCCTTACACAACGTTCATTTAATGTAAATAAATCATTTGAGTGGAAAATAGTTGACTGGATAATTCTAATGATTGATTTAATTGGTCAGGGGGTGCAATCAAAGATAGCACAAATTAAGAAGAACATATTAACAAAGGCACAATTAAAAAATAAGTTCTACTAATTTGTCTTATCATTGACTGCACCCCCTGTCTATTTCAATCAATCAGTAAATAAATTATACATGAACGATTTCTAAAAATAAAAATTATTAATAACTAAAACAAACACTTAAGATTTCACTTTATTTCGTCACCAGCGAAAAAAACTACATGATAATAAAGAAGGGGAAATCAATTTATTCAATAAAAATGAACAATATTAATATATATTGTTGTTATACAATTTATTTAGGCTCATAATTTTAATTAAAAAACGCCCATATTATACTTAGTTATTATTCCAAATATCTATCAAACATTCTGAATATAATAAAGGCCTTACATAACGTTCATTTAATATGAATAAATTGTAAATGTTTCAGTACAATTTCTAAAAATAAAAATTATTAGTAACTAAAACAAACACTTGATATAGGAAGAAGGTAAACATTTTTTTCTTAAATAGGGAGGACTGTTTATTGGAAAGCCAACGTTTCGATCAACATTGCAGGTATTCTTCAGGGCTAAATATACAAATTAAAATTATACATGGTAAATACATTATTCAATATATAGCCAAATTCAATAGATAAGCACGAGTAACTTATATGATAATTAAAACGTGGAAATATTTTATTTTTTTTTAAATAAAGAGTATTACGAAAGATTAAAATCAAATTTATTTATAGGCCAGCGGCCAAGTGTTTGAGGGTCGCAAAAAATTGAAGAGAGTTGCATTTTAGATATGTTGAAAGGGCAGGTCTCAGTAGTGTAAATACAGGTTTGCAACAGAAAAAACGTATGGGAAAACTTTTGGTGGCAAAAAAACTCGAAATTTTCGGAGTTACTTCAGTTTTTGGCCTCTATCTCCTAATCCTTGGACATTTTTCCAAAAAGTCCAAATTTTAAGTTTTGGCCGACTTTCGTGAGGAATACCAGCCGGAGGAGTGGTCCTACGATGAAGGTTATTGACAATGAAGTTGTAGTAAAGTTAATTAGGTTTAATTTAGGCACAGGCCGAGGCCTGTAGGTGTAATAGATTCTGAGTTACGCCCCTTGGCCATTTTTTCCAAATATAGGCCTATTTGTCAGGTGTTTGAGGGTCGCAAAAAATTGAAGAGAGTTGCATTTTTGATATCGTCCCTACCATTTCCAACTATCGAATGTGAAAAAAAACACAGTTTTCGTTTTCGACTTATAGCTGTTGCTGTAGGATTAATAATTGATATAATAATTAATAATTGATATAGGGGCATCTATCAGTCACAAAAACAATGTAAAACGAATGTCATTGGTTTGACTATAGGCACTAATTTATATTGAACCTTGAAACTGCCTTTTTTTTAATTTTCCTCAAACGTACCGATTTTCACATTCGATAGTTGGAAATGGTAGGGACAATGGTTGTAAAGTCATGTTTGAGTAGTGTAAATCTAAGTTTGCAACCGAAATTGATTCATATATTTAATAAAAAGCAATTGTAGGAAAGAAATTCGTTGACTGGTAGGTACTAATGTAGGATGGAAATAGTTGGGGGTGCAGTCAAAAATTACACAACAAATAAGTATAAACCTATTATATTTTATGTGTGCCGACGTTTCGACCTACTGTGTAGGTCATCTTCGGGGCCAATAGGAGTGGCTACTCGTTGCAGAAGGTAATTGGCCCTGAAGATGACCTACACAGTAGGTCGAAATGTCGGCACACATAAAATATAATAGGTCTATACTTATTTGTTGTGTAATTTTTGACTGCACCCCCAACAATTTCCATCCTACAAAAGCAATTGTACTTCGCTTAATAATAAATTCTTAATTCAGTACAGGTCTTACACGACGTTCATTTAATCTAAATATATTTTAAAGGTTTTCAGAACAATTTCTAAAATAAAAAATTTTAATAATTAAAACAAACAATTGAACTTTTACTATATTTCGTCACTCACGAGTAAATCACATGATAAGAAAGATGGGAAAATACTTTAAAATTTAAATGCACATTGATAAAATGAGTCTCATCAAAATTGCTAGCCATTTATAGAAAATTGTAAAATTATGATTTTTCGTGGCAATTTTCAACATTCAGCAATTTTTTTAGTTAAAATTATTTACCAATAGTGAAATAAATTTTCCGTTTTTGAAGTAATCATTTGAACTCAGAACTCTAAAAATGAAACGAAAACTTGGACTCTGCTTTTTCAGATTTCCACCCCTTACCGTTCACGTATTACCTGTATTGTATGAATTTCTACTGACGTATGGAAATCCATGTTTTCGACCTCTTACTACTTGTGCGTTTTTCGTCATTTTGACAAAGATTTTTTTTAATCTTCCAATCGAAGGATTTTGAAACTGGTCGGCGATAGAAGATTTTTTTTCTGGGGTAAAAAAGAAACTGCAATAAAAAAGGAAAGGAGAGACTCCCCTAAGAGCGATAAACCGCGCAAGAAGGCGGACAACAATGGCGGTAATCAGACCAGCGGAGGCAGGGAGGGTTGCATAACAATGTCTCCTCCGGACCCGGCCCAAAACATCTGGTTTTCTTCTTTTGTTTTACCCGGCCTATTGTTACAGGACCATTGTTAGTTAATGATGGTCGCTCTCATATGGTCCATCTTTCAGGGACCCGGTACCTGGCTCCGGGTACCCGAGAGAAACACCCCAGGCCCATGAGAATTGAACCGTCCATACGACATAATGGAACTTTGTGATAAAGGAAATGAGGGAACGCCCCAATGTTGGCCAATGAATCAAACCGAAGATTTGAGCAAACTACTCTATATTATATCATACATTGCATGGCTTAAAGGAGAATTTGTAGTCAAGTCGAATTTTCTTTAAAATGAGCGTCTTGTTCTTATGGGAGCGAAATCGTTTTTCATATTGAGTAAGCGACTAAGTAAAGGGACAATTAAAGTGAGTAAAAAATCCTTGGTTATCCCGTCTTTCGGAAGGAACTTTAAACTGGGGTCCCAAAATTGTATGATGTCAGGTACTCGTTAAAAATCCCAATCCCAATTAAACCTGGGAAGGCAAAATTTAGAACTCCCACTGGAGCATCGTCTGATAAGCCATAGCAGGATAAAGTGACGTTAAATAAACAAACAAGAACTAATAAATTGGCTGAAAACAATGAAGGCCACATTCACAGCCCCGGTGAAAAAGCAGTCAAGTTGAATTTTCTTGAAAATGAGTTTCAGTCAGCTATTGGATTGAAAAGGAGTTATAGCTCATATTACAACTACATTTCAAGCCCAAAACTACGACAATGATACAACTCAGAATCTGTCTGAACTAAATCCACCGGGGCTGCAGATATATTGCCTTCAATGCCATCAGTACAGCACTAATACATCTAATCTTACAAAAAACCTTCATTTTTTGAATGGTGATCTTGGAATATAATCAGGAGACCAAGAGTGTCATGTTCTGAAGTTAGGTTGATATAGTTTTGATGAGTGATGAAGATATATTTACCCATTTTTTTCATGGTCATAACCCAATTTCGAAAAACTTCTTTATGAGTTGCATCATTTTAGAAGACCTAGTGCGATATTGTTATGGTAAGTACACATAAAACATTGATCCATTAAAACAACTCGTTGTTGTTTGTTAATCTATCGATTAACTATTCAATAGTTAGCAATTCAAATAAAAACTAATAAAAATGGTTGAATGCAAACTAATGAAGATGCCACTTTCGATCTATTGAATGTGGCAACGTTGTTAGTTTGTATAGTTGTTCATTGTAGAAAAATAATCGTACAGCAGACTATAGATAATCAAACTATCGAATGAGCTTTTTGACTAATTAAAATACTGATTCGATAACACTCATATGAAGTCATATAAAAGGGATAAAACCATTGACGATAAAAACTGATTTTTAATCCCGAAAAGTTGTGTTTTTTCACTTTTCATACTTCACTTTCGATACTATACATTTGTAAGTTGCAACCAATAGGTTTAAGTTAAATGGCAGTATGGTGGCCTAGCAACTTGTTTGGAGAACATAAATGACACAGTTTCTATTGTCATGGCTGTAATTAATGCAAGACATTAACATAATAAAAGCTGGTCAAAGAGGCAGGAGCTATTTCAGTCACCACTGACAGGCCTCACTTGCAAGGGGACAACACCCCGTTTTCATCCTCGACACCTGGCTACCATTATTTAAAGGAATCCAATAAGAGCTGAATCATCGGATCAAGAATCCACCTTCAGATCTAGACCGATAACTTCAGTCAACAAAGTATCGTCTTCAAACCCAACAAAGAAAAAAGAATAGTTAAAATTTTTGTTATCAATATAACGCGAAGGCATTATTCGAAAACAATCAAAACAAATTTCACGTTTTAAAAATAAGAATTATAGAACCCAATGGCTCCATACCGATACCGAAAACCAACTTCCGTCCACAGGCCACAACCTAAACCCAAATCCGCCATTTTTCTTTTCTTTTGCATTTTCATGAAGTTAAAAAAAAAAAGTTAGTGCTGCCAGAGATATTTAGTACGATGACTATTTTTTTATTAAAAGTCAGTTTAAAAAGTAACAGATATTTAAAGAAAATAGGTTTTAAGAGAAATAACCTCTATTTAAAGTTTATTAGTGTCCACTTGTTTGATACTAGTGATTTTCCTTGGTCTTTTTACTACTACTTTGTTAAACCCAAAAAACCTTTGTTAAAAACTAACTGTAAAATAATGAAATTCGAAAAAGTACAAGATCAGGATGCCTTTAATCTATCGAACTTTCTCTTGGACTATCTAGAACGTATCCTCATTCAAAGTTTAATTTTATTCCTATTTTCTAATATATATACTACATCATCAGTCATCATGGTCTGCCCGAGATCAATGTTTTCTTTTTTTTAATTTAAGGACATGCTTCTGATAAACAACTTTCATAAACAGGGAAGCTCTGAAGTTAAAGCTCTGGGCTCCTAAATCCATCTAACGCGGGTCTGATGAACAGAACTCATTTCACTGGTTATCAACTCTGGATCGACTTTAGGAACATTTGAACCATCTGGAATAAATCCTTCTTCATTAAGAAGTCCTTTAATAAGCTGGAGGGAAAACACAAGAATCTAAACATGATCTTGGTCGAGAAAAGGTGCTTTCTTCTCGTATAGGTATTGAACGAAAGACCTTTCATCGGTCGTTACTATACAGTTTTCAATTCAACAAACATGAAGATGAAACAACAATAGAAAAAACAAAGACAACAGGCCTAACCAATTAGCCCGAACAATAGACACTTAGGACTCCCTAGCAACAACCATTAGTATTAGAAAAGGGCCTGTGGGCTACATTTATGACCCATAGAAAGTTACCACTCCAAGGTGAATGAATGAATGGAGCCCTTAAGTCATCATTTCGAATGACAGGGCATCTTTCAAAACCATACTATGTAGGTTTTGAGTGATGTTCTTCAACGGATTCATGGTTTGAGGCATGAATCCTAGAAAACAAGAAAAGTAATCTAGCCCCATTACATAAAAAACCAGTACAACTACAACCCGTGAAGGGTCTGGGGTTCAGTACATGATAGAGACCGTACTGTTTCATGGACAACGGTTGTGCAGGGAAGTGATTTGTCCTAGATTACGCTCAACCGCCAGATTTACAACCTTATTTTGAGTACCCACTTTCTAGAGGCTGGGTGAGCCCAAGGAGCGTCCTAGATCTCATATGATCCATCTCCGGCTGCTAACATATTAAATAAAAGTCTTTCCAGCTGCGGGATTTGAACCAGGATTTTCGGCAAATCAGTGCTCTACCACTGAGCCAATCCGCTCCCCCCCCATTACATAAGCCAAGTAATAAAAGCGAGGAAACAATTATCGACGGCCGAAGTGGGCCACAACATAATCATTCTCACGAAATCTAAGGAAAAGGATAATTTAAAAGAAAATTGATGACGTATTTCCTCGATGGTTGCGTTGTCTCATTACATTTCGTTCACACGATAATCAGATCTCAATGGAACAACAGAAAAAGTCTGTTATCATTCTGAAGGTGATAAAAGATATAATAGGAAATGTTTTTTCTATCTAATTTATAAAACACCACCGTATCTGTTACAAAAGATCTACTTCATAAATAATTAATTGTATAAAACGACTTCCGTAGGAATGGGATTAAGTAAGCGTTTTTTAATTTAATTTTTATTTTATAAGCGGAAACTTCTTTAGCTGCATTGAGCGATTTCCAACAGCCTCGAGACGTACTCCAAATGATTTCCTAGCGGCTTGTACATTAGTAACATGATTTGTTTTAACAATTTTAGTTTAAATTTTAGAATTAGATCGATATAAGAATAATATTTCCTAAATAAATCACTGGCAGACTTTTATTTAATCTGTTAGGGTTCAGAGATGAATCCTAATGAGATCTAGAATCCTCCTGGGGCTCACCCAGCCTCTATAACTGGGTACCCAAAATAAGTGGGAAAATCTGGCGGTCGAGTGGGTTGTAGTGGTACAGGTAAAAAAGTAAGAATAATAATATTTAACTAAAATGCCATGTAATAGTTGTGCAAACCGTACCAATAATAATTTAAAACATCAATAACTAGTTAATATTTTAGTATTCCCTAAAAGATTTTATTCGTCAAAGTTATATGTATTGTTTTATGAAATATTTGAATGTACAAATGATCAATTTATTGCTGAAGTTAAAGATGATAAAAACGCTAAATATGAAAACCAAGTTCAAAAACATCTAGTTAGTTAGTTGTTTATTTAACGTCACTTTATGCTGCTATGGCTAATCGGACGATGCTACAGTTGGAGCTCTAAATTTTGCCTATCCAGGTTTAATTAGGATAGGGATTTTTAACGAGTACCTGACATCGTACAGGCTGGGGACCCCCGTTTAACGTCCCTTCCGAAGGACGGCGTAACTAAGAATTTTTTACTCCCTTAAAAAAGTTCTTGGGCCACCGGCCGGGCTACGAACCCGCGATCTTGGGCTTAGTAGTATGTTACGCTAACCATAAGACTACAGGTGACCGTTCAGAAACATCTATGTAATCACACATATAAATGTATGAATAATGTAACTGTATATTAATTATTTCAATTAAGCAATTGATGTTTTGTATGAGACACACACAGACACAACAAATTTTCACTTTTCATTAGTATCCCTTTTAATATTTTTCAAAAATATAATTTATCATGAGCTGTAGTATGGAAAAGAGAAAGTAATTATGGGAAATGTGCATATTTCGGTAATCATTTCATCGAGAAATGAACGTTTCAACAAAAATATATCATTTATATTTCAAAATGTTGGTTGAAACTCTTTTTTTTTAATGTTATTGATTGTTGTTTTATTGTTTATTGTTTAATTGATATTTACAACTATATTACAATAATATAACAAGTAAATAGGCTAAGTCATACATAATGACAAGTAGATTACTACCCACTGGTAGTACTCAAATCGCAAGTTCAACTAAGAAGGACACGTGGCCATCTTCTTTTCAGGCGCCTCGGAGGATTATCGGGAATTGAAGAGGAAGCTAGGTTTGAAACTAGAGGGTTTGAGTGGAAATGAAGTTTGTTATGTAAGGATAGATAGCGGGTTCGGGCCAAATCAGCAACAAACTGGACATTAAGGTCGTTATGGATGACTTTATTCTTAACAAACTAAGGAGCATTGAGGATTTTACGAAGGATTTTGGAGTGTAGGGATTGGATACGAGAGGAATTCGATGGCTTAGTGGAGGGCCAAAGCTCTACTCCGTAAGTCCAAATAGGTCGTATGATGGTCATGTATATGAGTCTTTTGTAATTAGTTGGGAGCTTAGAGCGTTTGTCTAGTAAGTGTTGAAGTAGCCTGAAACCTCGAGCGGTTTCTTGTCTTTTCAGTTTTGTATGAGGATGTTGAAACTTTTAAGTCTCGATGAGATGATTACCGAAATCTACTCCGTACTCATAATTACATTCTCTTTTCCACACTAATACTCACAATAACTTGTATTTTTACAAAATATTAAAAATGAAATGAATAAACCGTTGAAACTTGTAACTCAACTCGAAGCTACAGCGTGATACAATATATATCTTTTGTATCGAACTTGTGCGGCCCATGATATGTTTTTAATAATGAAAAAGAAACTTGAAAATGTATATAATTATTGTTCGGAGCTTCAGTATGTATATTAAACAATGTATTATATATATATATATATATATATATATATATATATATATATATATATATATATTAAATAATGCGGAGTATAATTGATTTATAATATTTAAAAAATAACGTAGTTGTTCCTAAGTTTTGAGTTTTCGCTTCAATCAGCAGTATTCGTAATCTTTTTATTTATTGTTTTTTAAATCTCCTGCTATATGAAAAGGTACGGTTGGATTTACTACATACATTTTGGCTCCAGCTGCCTTATGAATTTCCCTCGTGGAATGAATAACTGCATAGTCATAACTGGCTACTTGCTACCTCTCGTATGCTACGTAGTTGCTTCCTAGCATGTAATAACTAATACATGAAATAAATAATAAATAATAAAGGAAGCTCGGATAAAGGCTAATTAAACAAGACAATTAAGGCAGATGGACTACATTGAGAGCGGCAGATGACGGAACTGTGCCAGCTGAGCGGACATCCCCTCTTCGGCTATGAATACAGTAATTTAAATGCGAGTCTGGCCTACAATACTATCTCTAGCTAATAATTTATAATAGATTACCGATGAAATCAATTGTGCGACGGTTGTTTCCTCAGGCTAATAGCCACGTCCCAACACAATGCTCTACGGCTACTTCGTAATAAAACGTAACGGTACAACGACTTCTATTATAATTTTACCAGCTATTTCAACCTAACTGGACCTTAGGCACCCGATACAAGTAAATAAAGTATAGCTTATTAGAACAAAAGGGAAACCATGATAGAAAAGTGGACACCTACTACTTTCTAAGGAATAAAAACATATTTCATACGTTGCTCACATACATATATCTACATCAATACTTTATTTTATTTTATTACTCTACAAACCCATATTACTGCATTTATTGTTGTACTTAACGAGAAAATGTGGACACTGTAGGACGTATCTACAGTGTTGAAAACATATCGAATGAATGTGGACAATTGATAGATACCAGATATATATAATAAGTCAGCCTTACTAAATAACGTCAATAACATTAGTAACATTTTTTTTTTTTATAGATTTACTTATCGAAATTTACAACTGTTTAATAGAATACATCAAGTAAATATAATGAATGTTTACATTGGCATGACTAGACGAGTAGAGAAACTACCCAGTGGTAGCACTCAAATTAAAAGTTCAACTTTTAACACGAGGCCGTTAGTAACATATTTAAATATTTTAAACAAATCGTCTTATACTAATTGATTTATAAGATGAATATATTTTATTCAAAATATATGGCTATATCCAAAGACCTAGAATTCTGCTCAGAAACTATGAATCTATTCAAAAACTTCATATTCTTGCATATCAAGGAGAAAAAACCGAAACACTGGGCTCAAATCGGCTGTATGAGAAGCTTCGCAAGTGTAAATGTGGACAATTGATATATACCAGACCCCTAAACATTTTGTCAGCCTAACCAAATAACGTCAATCATATTAGTAACATATTTAAAACAAATCGTCCATAACTAATTGATTTATAAGATGAATATATTTTATTCAAAATATTATATGTATGTAGCCATAAAATTGAGCCAAGTTAGCTACCTGTCCAGTAAAAATTAACAACTATGAACCTTCTAAAAACTATGTATGCTATTTCGGACTGTACTCGGACAAAAGACTTGGATGGAACATACATACAAAATGTAAATAAAGAAGTAATGAATAAAACATATATTTTCTATTTTTTCGTTACATCGATTGATGTATATAGTAATTGTCTTTTATACGTTCCTTGCAGACATAACCTGTGCTATCCTATTAAGAGATAAAAGGAACCATTAACAGAATGCAATGGAAAGGACAATATAGAACCTATGAGACATAACCTTGTGACCGAATCAAGGAATACTAAGGAAAATTGTTATAAAACTAAAAAGAATTATACAAAACGATTGCCTGAAAAGAGCAAAATGTGAATTTAATCTTCAAAGTAAATATTTCAAAACGATAAAATAATTTTAACCTGTTGATTCTGAAGTGTGTATACATATCTAATATATAAAATTTTCGTTTCACAGTTTTTGTAACAAAACTCCTCCGAAACGCCTTGACCGATTCTTATGAAATTTTTGGTGGATATTCAGTAGGTCGGAGAACAGGATGTAAACTATTTGTGTCCGCCATTATTATTGATTATGCGTCCATCGTAGCAGAGACGCTTGATGATGATGCAATTTTGATATGTTGTAAGGGCATGTCTGAGTAGTTTAAATCCAAGTTTAAAACCGAAAACACGGACGGGAAAACTTTCGGTGGCCGAAAAACTTCGAAATTTTCGGAGTTATTTCACTTTTTGGCCTGTGTCTCCTAATCGGTGCGTTTTAGGGGGAAAACATAAATCATCATCCTTAAAGAAGATGAAATTTGCTACGATGTGAGCCCAACTGCAGCTCTGTACGTCTAACAGATCGTGAGTTAAGTTCCAATCATATAATGATTAACCGGAACCTCAGCCCTATCTAATATATAAAATTGTCGTGTCCCAGTGTTTGTAACAAAACTCCTCCGAAACGACTTGACCGATTCTTATGAAATTTTGTGTGTACGGGTATATTCAGTAGGTCTGAGAATAGGATGTAAACTATTTTTCATACCCCTAAGTGATATGTATCCGCCATTATTATTGATTATGCGTCGATCGCAGCAGAGACGCATAATCAATTGATGATGATGCATTTTTGATATGTTATAAGGGCATGTCTGTGTAGTGTTATACAAGTTCACAACCGAAAAAACGGACGGGAAAACTTTTGGTAGCGGAAAAGCCTGGAAACTTTCGGAGTTATTCCAGTTATTATTATCATTAATTATTATATACTATAATTAGATATAAGATGAATAAAATGTGAAATCAAAAATCTATTTAATTCATTTTTTCATTTGTTCATTATTTCTTTAAAATTAAAATTTTAAATAATATTTTTAAAAATTATTATAACAGCCACAGCAACGCGTGGCTGGGTCAGCTAGTATATATATATATATATATATATATATATATGATTATTTTCATTTTACGGCTAACCAAACACCCAACCTTTGTATTGAAATCCCTTTGAGGTTTAAAAAGGTCGAACATTGCAGGGCCCAATTTAACTGACCTTTTCTAAGAGCTAGGGACAAGAAATACCCTACTTTTGCCACCCTTTTCATTACACAAGGGAAATTTATTAGGCAGTAAGGGCCAAAGTGTATGCTCGACACCCAACCATACCTTTTACCAATTAGAAGATTTTCAGGTATATAACAGGAATATAATTGAAAACAAACAGGCATACATCAGGAGAGAAAAAAAAACTAAATACCCAGTCATGAGGGCGACTGACAGATGTGAAAACTCAAGACAACGGAATAACTGTATTCTTTTTGGAATTTCTAAATCAATTTTAATCTAAATTATTTAAAATCTGTAATATATATAGAATATAGGCACTTAAAGCAAACATCATATACATTTTCAAGTAGTTTATTTATTAATAAAAATATATGGTGGGTTGCATAACCTCAATACAAAATATAAATTTATGTTATTTATAACTTGTATTTGTAATTACATAGATTTTATTTTCATTTTTAACATTATTATCATCGTTAAGTTCAACAATGCCTAGATCATTTGTACTTTTAATAATTTCTCATAATAATACATTTAACTATTACAAATTAAATCTTTTATGGGAAAAGAAAAGTTCAACTCGTTATTGATGTTTTAAGTTCTTTTTGGTATCAATTGCACAACTATTAAACGACTTTTTAGTTAAATATAATTATTCGTTTGCCAATGGAATTCTAACCTTTAAACTAAAGTTGATTAATAGAAATTATGTAGCTCGTGGACAGGCTGCTAGGTGACGACGAGCATGTTGCTGACGTGAATCTACAAGTTTACCCTCTACCAAAAGTCGCTAAATGAGGCTAAAGAAGTTTTCACTTCAATGAAAAAACAAATGTTTTACCTTCTTTATTTAAACTTAACAGAACTAGCGAAAGAAAGAAATATTCCTAAATAATCCAAAAATCGAAATAACATCCAAGAATTAGGATTTCTGAGTTACCAATAAATTGGAGTGGGGGTCACAACGCAAAAAGGTTGGAGTCGAGTAAATCAAAGCTGGAGATTTTTTTGATTAAACTTTTATATGAACCCTCCAAAAATAACACAAGATCCAATCAACCTTACGACTGGGTAAGTATATAGACAAAGGAGTATTTCTTCGAAATCATTCTTCACTTCCACTCAAGCCAGCACAGCAAACTTCGAATAACAAGAGAAATAAATTTATTATAGGATTGAAATCAAATATTTAAAACTAGTCTGTGATTATAAATGAGGCTTTCAGAATCAAAAGCGGATAAAAAGAAAATTTCAAAAACAGACTCATCAAATTGAGACAGCAGCCTTGCTCCAAGACGCTCCACTAACGGCTAAGTGGTTAGCGTAAGTTATTTGAATATAAGAGGTTATCTTTAAGTTAATTATATACTCTTATCATAATAATTAGATAATAATCTTTAAAGTTTATTTTTAAAAATCAATTATAATAATGCTGAAATCTTGCCGAAAAATGCCATAAATCTTTCACCCACCATAAGGACATTCATATTTTCGTATGAGTGATAAAGGAATCCATTTTATCACGACTAATTATTTTTATATAAAAAAAATAAGAAAACTCGTTCGGGAATGATAGTTTAATACTTTTCTGACTTTTTTTTTAAGCACTCTTTGTTAGAATGTGTTTTTACACAAGATGTTATAACATGTACATATTATTTGAGGCGATCAGGATCGAAATCGGATAAGTATAAAATTTTAAAAATTTACTTTTCACCTTGTTCGGTAGATTAGTCACTTTATTGAAGGACAGATCCTAAATATCTGAAGTTGGCAACATCTTTAAACCGTTAACAATTTACCCCCAATGGTCTGTCTTCCCTAGTACCCAAATAGTGAGTCTTTTCGAAGATCAACTTTATTCCCAACCTATTATATTCATCCAGGACTATTAAAATTATAAATTCAATAAAACGAAATGAGAGAAGGAGAGTGGGAGAGAGAGAAAGTGAGAAAGAGAGATTTATAGACTAAGAACCTTCAGCGTATATTAATACATTAACAACTATTTTAGTTATATCAAGGTTTCGCCATTTATACTCATCTCAGAACATAGCGTACTATTATTTAATGTTACGGGACCTTATAAATCTTTCACCGTAAATCTCGAGATGGCGTAGACTACCGAGGACAGACTACAGACTACGCGATGACATTCAAACACCTAACGGGAGGGGATAGAAGGATAGATCACGACTCTCCAGATTGACCGGCTCACCTGTTTTCTCTCCTCTCTATAAGGCGGTTCCCCTGACCCTCATAGTCCCCTGTCTGCAGTCTCTACTTCTCATACCTAGTTCCTCAATATCCTATTAATGCGTACATAATACATTTGAATATATGAAAACTGACGCATCCCTTTTGGTTAAGATTTCCGGACTCCGATGTAATTAGCGTCGATATCTGGTTCGATAAGGTAAAAAGTTACAGGGTCATTTCTTTTAACCATATCCCAAAGAAAAGAATGGTACTGGTGTATTAAACACGAAATTATATGAAAAATGCCATCAAATGGATTTTAACAAGGATAGAAATGGAGATGTTTTCGTCGAAAGTGTAGGGAAAACGTTTATGTAAGAAAAGGAACGTACGTAAAGGGGTCTAGGATAAGCATTTTATTATTTGTGTATTTCAATTTCTATTAATATGAAAAAGAAACTAGGTGGTTTCAGAATCAGAATTATAAGTCCTCGGGTTATAAACAACAGCAGATAACAGTCCCTGGAGACCAACTAATAAACAACAACCAAAAGACCCGAAGAGGTACATTGGCAAACTATCGCAGTACTCTCAGAGTATAAGGTATCACATACGTTCATTCATTTTAAGATTAAATTGTTGAATTTAACAATCAAAGAAATTAAGACAGTTTCTTCTTGAAAGTAGAAATGAGGTAACACTTCATATCTTAAATAATTAATACTTCCTGATTCATAAATCAACTTTTGACACTAGATCTATAAATGTATAAATACTTTTTTGTAATTCCTTAATGTATAATTAAAATATTGAATGAAGTGGAATATTTAAATTAAAATATATTCCAAGAAGCCATATTATTTTCTTTTAAATATTTTTATTTGAAAAGAAAAGATATGTCCAGGATCTGGACTCGAATCCGGGTAGTCCAGATCGCTAGTCTGGAACTCTACCAATTGAGCTATCCTGGCTTAATCAGACTCGCTCCCCGGTCATGGTCATATCCTATCTTTTCACTGATCCCAAGTCCCCGCGTTCTCGCATTTTTGCGATTTACGAGGGGAAGAATGTTCTTTGAACATTACTATAATTTGGATCTTGTCGACTTACGTCATTATAATTATTATAATTTATTGTATTTTATTTTTTATTAATTTTTAAATATTTTTATTTGAAAAGAAAATTTTCTTTTAACTTTGAGGTTTGGAATCGTATGTAAACAGAAGAATGCTGGGTAATGACTTGAAATTTATTTGTTTTTTATTTAACACTACATATGGGAAAAACCGATACAATTTGAACTACAGAATACCTGAAAACTACAGTTTTTCAATTTGATCAACGAGTAGTACAATTAAATGAAAAGTTGTATTAATTGTAAAATGACGGATGGTCCGTCTTTAAGCGAAACGTGAGTATCCAAGTATATTTAAAAAATAACTCTTAATTTATTTTATAATCTGAACTATCTCTACTGTATCAATAATCTTTGTATCTTGTTTATTTTAACAGTTTCATATATTTTTTAATTTCATTCCAATTATTTCATATTTAATTATTATTGTATTAAGTCTCTTCAGACCTGAGAAGGCCTGCAATAACTTCGGTTTCCAATAAATACTTCATCAGTATTTAAACGAATTATTTATTTTACCTCTACCATGGCCATTTTCTTCTGTATACTCAAACGACTATTCTGCCTTAGAGCGCTATCCATTATGGCTTTCCTAATTGGGGCTGTATCAACACAACCGCAGAATATCAAACCGACTATCATCTAAGTAATAACAGCACTCTGATCCAAACGAGACTATAAATTCTTTAGAACAGACAAGGAAAAAATCGATAAAATACTTGCTATCACTAAGACTCACTATTGCGTTGAGTCAGGTGTAAAACCCTTAAAATTTAGAATCTAATTTTAGAATTTAAGCATAACAAATAAGGAGCGATCATTCACGATAAGAGTATCAAAGATCTGAGTTCCAATTCAAAAGATAGTTAATAGTTTGGCTGCTTTTGAATTTAAACAACTTCAAGGTTTGTGACAATTTTTTAACACTGTAATTCATCATATTTTGACTGTCCAAATACAAAATAAAAAAGTGAAATGAAGCAGAACACAATCGAAAGATTTTATGTATGATGTAATAGAATTAACTAAACATTATGAATTTATTTCATCTTATAAATAAATGAAATAAAACAGCTTTAGTATCAATAGTTGTATACATATATAACCGAAATTACAGCAAGAAGAAATAAGTTATTAATTAATTCCCATATATTATTACCAATTGGTTGACCATTCTCAATATTGTTTAAAGATCTTTTTCTATACTAAAAATAGCTGATATCATTCATTACTTTTTGTAAACAAACTAAACTTCAATTTTCTCTTATTTTTTTTAATTTTGCAGTAACTATTTTTTCTATATTATTGAAGTATTCTACGAAGACAACTTTTTGGAGTATTGCAAGTATATAATAACCTCTTTCCAATGTTCGGTTTTGGAATTTTAATATTTGGTTATGAGCAGAGACTAT
This sequence comes from Troilus luridus, assembly GCA_964056705.1. Lineage (NCBI taxonomy): Eukaryota > Metazoa > Arthropoda > Insecta > Hemiptera > Pentatomidae > Troilus > Troilus luridus. Next base: position 63,391,715 of record OZ057414.1, read on the forward strand.
TTAATAGCGTTAGAGACTGGCTTTGAGAAATTAATTGTATACTTTGAAAATTAGAGGCGGAGATGAAAATTAAAAAAGACCCTGCGAAATTGCCTAGAGATCCTCCTGGAGATCATCCAGCTTTCCTCCAACTGGGTGCTGTAGTTTGAGGGAATAAAAAGCCTGGCGATTGATAAAAAGCCGCCCAAATGACCTCCTCGCACAACCGTTGGGCTGCAAACAGTAGTCACCCAACAAAGTACTGAACCCTCGAGGGGTTATATTGGTATAGATTAAGAAAATCTTAGGTTTGCAACCTTAAAATTGTTCCATAAAATATTTTTTTTAAATACATATACATAAACAAAGGAGTAGGGAAGAGTGGTTGTGCGGGGAGATGATTTGTCCAAGATCACTCTCAAAGGTTTATGCTCCAATTAGGGGTACTCGCTTTATAGAGGCTGGTGAGCCCAAGGAGAGTTTGCAGATCCCACAAGGTCCATATATGTTAACAGATTAAATAATTTTTAGAGTTCTACCACTGAACTTCCCCGATTTTGAAACCAACAAATCCAAAAACAGCGGACCCCCCACACATTAATAGCTAGCAAGACGTCGAGATATGTTTTCCCATTACGTAAAAGCTGACAATTTTCTTTTTTTGTTTGAGCTTTTGTAACATCCTTACATACGTCAAGCACTAACAAAGAGCTCTCAAAAGGTGCTCACCTAGATATATCCCCAGCGCTACATAGTAAGGACCCTAGTACGCGCGTGAGCCGACTAGATCCACACTCGCGTGGGCCACGGGAGGAATCTAAATGAAATGTTGACCATAATCTTGTCAGTTGCATCACATAGCCTATTATTATGCAAGTTCAGCATGATCATTTGCCTAACTCATTGTATATGGCACATAAATATATCCCGTAGCATGACGTTCAGGAAATTTATGACACCCGTTTGGTGTTAGTTATTGCCAGCGTGCTTATAGAATAAACTGCCATTTGTTGAATTGCGTTATACGCTTCCGGTTGTCTAGGAACATAGAGGGAAAATGGTACTGTCATATTAAAATAAATTTAAAGATAAATTCCAACTGTACAATTATATAAACACACAGAATAACTTAGAAAACTAAATAAAATTGACTAAAATTCAATAAATTGCATTTTTCTAAGAATTTCTTTAATCTATAACGATTGACAATGAAATAAACATGTACTACAACCCATGAAGGGTCTTGGGTTCAGTACAAGGTAGACATGGGACAATAGGACAATGGTTGTGCAGGGAGGTGATTTATTCCAGAATACACCCAACCGTTAGGTTTTTTCACAATTAAAGGTACCGAAGAGGCTGGGTGAGACCTAGGAGGATCCACAGGGTCTACCCTTGTCTGTTCAAATTAAATTTGAGATAGAATACATTTTTTTTTTTTTTGGATACAAATAAAACTAAGATTCTGTTTATAGATATGCAACTACATTATGAGATAATTTCGACACTTAATCGTTCCTATACTCATGCCATAACATTTAAAAAAATGGCCTTAAGTAGGATCACCTGTGGTTTAGTGGTTAACCAAACAACAGGTCATCTGTGGTGTAATGGTTAGCATAACAACCTACTATGCACAAGATCGCGGGTTCGTAGCCCCGCAGGTGGCCTTAGGATTTTTTAAAGGGAGTAAAAAATCCTTGGTTGTGCCGTTCTTCGGAAGGGACGCAAATTGGTGGCCCCGAGACGGTACTGTGTCAAGTACTCGTGAAAGGTCCCTATCCTAATTAAACCTGGATAGACCAAATTTAAAGCTCCCCTGCATCGCCCGATTAGCGATAACAACATAGAGTGACGTTAAATAAACGAACAATATAAAGGCTACTGGATATAAATTGATCAGAACCTGATAATCAGCATTTAATTCGAGACTGACGAGCGAGGCCTCGAGACCTTGGAGATGTTATTTACATCTTAATAAACAATGGGGGATTAGTTTGGGCGAATCGGCTATTGCCAAGGTGACAGCTTACCTAAAACGTGAACAAAAGCGCGAACTGGCATTTAGCTCAAGGCGATGAGCCGCATAAAAGCAAATTGTAAAACCCGCTTACTAGTTCTGTACTGGTGTAGTCAGGCGATAGCAATTTTTCAAATACGAATATCGGAGAGTTTGAGGAAGAATTAAGGATGAAGGGAGATATATTCGATGATATGTGAGAAATTAAACAGTTTCACAAATACTCATAAAAAAAATAAAATAAAATAATCTCATATAAAAATTAATAGACTATTATCATCATAATGAATTGACATTTAATTTAATTTGTTAATGTGTATGAGGAGTTTATTCCTGGTTTGAATCTTGCCTTCATTAAAAAGTAAAGGTGTTTAAATACTTAGCTGAATGTACCGTCAGCTTTAAATCAAAGACTATATTTCACTTTGCCATTTAAAGAATGCATATTATATAAACCTAATAAATAATCGATAATAACTAATCTAATAAATAATTATTTTTTAAATTATACCAAATAATTATAATTTAAACCATAATAAATAACAACTCGTCACATATGAAAAATTTATAGAATGTTAGCACCATAATGAAGATTAATAGTTTGGACTTTTTTTTATTTAATAATTTGTAATTATAAAAGAGCACTTAACATTCGCACCTAATTGAAAAAAAAATCATTTAAAGGAAACTGATAGTTTAAATACTCAGCTGAATAGACAATTATCCTGCTTCAAATCAAAGACTTGAATTCAAATTGAAAGAGTATATATTTTAAAAACCTAATAAATAATTAATAAGAACTAATGTAATAAATAAATAATAAAACCCTAATAAATATAAAATAATGTCAGATAAAAAAATAAAAAAATATTATCACCATAATGATTTTGTTTATTAATTTATAATTATCGATGAAGAATGATGTTGAATATTGCATTCATTTAAAAATGGATTTGTTTAAAGGAAGTAGGTTGTATAAATACTCAACTAAACAGATAAATACGCAGCTTCAAATCAAAAACTATGTTTTTACTGTAATTTTTAAACATTAAAAACACCTGCAACATCAAAACCCATGAAAGGCTCTGAGTTCACTACAAGGTAATGACTATACTGTTTCTTTACCAACGGTTGTGAAGGGGGGTGATTTGGCCTATAACACGCTCGACTCCAAGAGTTCCAGCCCAATTAAGGGTACCCTCATTATAGAGGCATGTATGAAAACTTGATTAATATTTAACTCGAGGTAAAATTACCTTACACTTTTAGACCAGGTGTAAACATTTCTTTGATTATTTAACAGATTTCAAAACATAATAGTATAATCATATTGAAATAATAATATTAATAAGAACAAGCTAAGACTTTAAAACACGAGAAAGGTTTTTACAGTTTTTTTTTTCTTTCTTCGGCACTAAAGCCCATCACGAGCATTAGCCTTCTCCAAGTGTTTCTTCCACAATTCCCTGTCCAGCACCCCTTCCCTCCAATTAGGTACACCTTATAGCTGCAGCATCCCTCCCCACCTGCTTCCTCCATCTAGTTTTTGTTCTTCCCATCCTGCATAAACCAAGAGGCTTCTACTGCAGCAGTCTTCGTGGAATCTCACTTTCATGCATCCACGCAAAATGTCCAACAAATCGTATCGGGCATATTTATAAAAATTTGATTATAGCTATTTCCTTTTAGAGAGAGTAACCGGACCGAAAATCTGAGGATCTTTCTTCCACAAATACTGAAGTACTGATTACAAATATTTACTACGCCCAAATTTTCGTTTACGAAGGGTTTTATAAGAATTTGAGCCTAACGATTTCCCGATTCCTATTCCGCTGTCGTTGCACTTGGGCCTCAACCAAGCCGACCAGACTAACACCTATTACAATACAATTACTAATTCAGATGCGGACACAATAGAGGCACAAGAGCCTCAAGCCGTTAGATTCGGAGCTGAGAACAATGGAGCGAAGATGGAACAAGGGGAGATAGGCGAGGAGGACGAGGAGGGTGCGTAGGTGCGACGTAGGGGATTGACGTAGCTGAGCTAATGCAAATTGGACCTGTCAGCTCCAGGGGGCCTCCTACCATATCGACCCTCTCTCTCCGACGTACTCTAGCCAATGAAAATCCTCCTCGCTATTAATTTGCTTTTCTCGCTGTCCGTCCGTCTCGAAACGAGGTCGTCCGCTGGATCTTGGCCGCTAGTGGATCCTAATCAACACTCAAGGTAATTCGCTGATAACTACCATAAAGTCTTCGCCGTCCATAGGAGTCTAATGCTAAAGCTTTAAGCAACATTACATGCTATTAGGATTAGCAAAAATAGTTAATAAAATGAATAAAATCTCATCTTAACATGGTGTGGTCCAGCAGAACATCAAATATTGAAAGTTATCCCATTGCGTCCAGGAGAAGAGGTAACCCTTTTTTTTCTCGATTCGATCGACGACTTCATTTTTTTTCTTACGTTAGCAGGGTAACAAAGTCTCAAGTATTTTCATAAAAAATAATTGGCTAAATAAATGAATTTCGAATTTCAGAGAGCGTAAAAATAAGTCGGTCAGTATCTTTATTCCAATTGATCGTGTATCCTATCTTATATAGTGTGTTATTGCAGTACAGGATTTTATTACTTCAAAGTTTGCATTTTAATTTGTAAGTAAAAAGATTTTAAAAAATAATTTATATTTTCTGATTTGTATTAATAAATTAAAACAATTAGTATTTAATGATTCTGAAAATAGTGTCGTACGCAATAAATTTATGTATGAAAAATGTTTAACAATCTTTAGCAATACCTTTTATAAATATCATACTAAATACAAATTAAAAATGCGCATATTTCGTCTCTGCCATCGCTAAGTACTGAATGCGAAAAAAACACAGTTTTCGTTTTCGACAAATAGCAGTTGCTTTAAGATTGATAACTGATATGAAATTCATATAGAGGCATCTATCAGTCACAAAAACAATGTAAAACGAATGTCATTGGTTTGACTATAGGCACTAATTTGTATTGAACCTTGAAACTGCTTTTTTTCTCCTCAAAAGTACCGATTTTCACATTCTATAGTTGGAAATGGCAGGGATGATGTATTTTATAAAGTGTCTGTAGCGTGTCGAAAATGTGCGGGTATTGAAAGTGTTGAGCGAGCAGATTACGCAATGGGTTAACAATATCAGAATAAAATTGTATAGTTGTGAAGTAATTAATTCACACCAGGAACAGGAATCGTAATGGCTAAATTAACCTATATATGGAAAGGAATGGTAAAATATTCGAAAATATTCAATACATTTCGTTAATGGGGTGTATAAATGAAAGGCATATACGCCTCTAGGGCCAAAAAATAGACATATGTAAAAATCTGTTGGAGGTTGTCGCTTCGAGTTGGATCACAGAATATTTTAACAGTTTATTCGTTTCTTTTTTAATATTTTTCAAGAATGCAAGGTATCTTGAGCTTTAGTGTGGAAAAGAGGATATAATTATCGGTAATAAGTAGATTTCAGTTACCATTTCATCAAGAAATAAAACGTTTCAACAAACATAAATCATTTATTTTTAAATATATTTGTTTTGAAGAGAAAAGATTTGTCCTGGCCGGGATTCGAACCCAGGTCATCTGCATCTCTGGTGCAGTGCTCTAAACCACTGAGCTACCAGGGGTCGTGTCCAAGTCAGACAAATCCGTCCTCTTCACCGATCCTATATCCCTGTCTTCTCTTAATTTTTGCGATGTATACACAGGGAAGAATGCTCATTGAACATTACATTAATTAGGATCTTGTTAACCTACATCAATATATTATTTATAATTTATTTTTATTAATTGTTGTTTTGATGGTTAAGAGTTTTAAATATTTTTTTAAGAGAAAAGATTTGTCCTGGCCGGGATTCGAGCCCTGGTCGTCTTCATCTCCGGTGCAGTGCTCTAAACCACTGGCTAGCTACCTCTAGCTAATTTTTGCGATGTTTTGGATCGGATAAGTATAATAGGCGATGGATAGGATCGGTGAAGAGAACGGATTTGTCTGACTTGAATACGACCCCTAGTAGCTCAGTGGTTTAGAGCACTGCACCGGAGATGCAGACGACCCGGGTTTGAATCCCGGCCAAGATAAATCTTTTCTCTTCAATACAAAAATGTTTAAAAATAATCATCATCAAAACAACAATTATTATAAATAAATTATAAATCATTTATATTTCGAAATGTTAGTTGAAACTTTTATTTCTAAATTTTTTTTATTTTTTATTCTCTTTATTTCCAGATCGGCTATTCCTAGCCTTACATGGTTTTTTTAATAATGAAATTTTAAGATTTAACACTTAGTGAAAGTGTGGGTTTCGTCTCATGCAAGAGACACCCCTAACTGTACATTATCAGATTATTTACAGAGAAGATGTAAATATATAATAGCGTTATTTCTAGATGAAATGAGTACCGAAGTACACACATTTTGCCATAATTACATTCTCTTGTCCATACTAAAGTTCATGATAACTTGTTTCTTGGAAAATGTCTTGGCCTCGACTAGTAAAAATTAAAATTAGCACAAAAGACAGTTCTGTTGGACACCTGCATAATCGTAGACAATTTTTAAATCAGTAAAATCTTTTACAATCCCTTGAATATTGAATTCCGGGTTGTGGATTTAATTACAGAGGAATCCAAGAAAAAAATAAAGCGAAATAAAATAAAAGGAATATATAAAAACATTAATATAGCAAAAAAAACAACAGTCGGATGGTTATAAATCAAACATATCCTAACCCTGTATTATATTTCATGAAATTCATCCAGAATAATTGTTTATAATATCGAATAATTTACTTGCATTTACATGGTTTGCCATCACTGTTAGTAAGTTATATCCCATTGTTCGAGAAACATACTTTTTAATACCTTCATTTAATTTATTAATTTAAATCGTCCCTATTTTTGTATCTTGTGTACTCCTTGTATGTAAAATAATATTATTTTATCTATTTAATTCTTTACAATGTTTCTAGTTCATTGTAATTTGTGTGTGTATCTTGTCTATACAGCCCTTATAAAGATCTGCAATGTGGCTCGAAAAGTCGATTCCAATAAATAGTTCATATCTGTTTAAGAAATTCTTTCTTTCACCTACACTCAGACCATTTTCTTCCTTATAATACATTTAAAAAAATATTTTTTTTATTACAGAATCATTAACCGGCAACACAAAAGAAAAAGAAAAACAAAAAAAAAAACGTTCAAGCTACGGAGTGTATTAGGTTCAGTACGTGGTAGAGGCTGTAATGTTTCCTGGACAACGGTTGTTGCAGGGAGGTGATTTGTCCTAGATCACGCTCAACCACCAGATTTTCCCCCTTATATAGGTACCCAATTTACTCTAGACAGATGGGTGAGCTCCAGGTGGGTTTTAGATCCAATAGGATCCATCCCCGGCTGTTAACAGATTAATTATTTGCTAGAGCTGGATTTAAACCTTATACTTTCGGCACGAGAACTCAGCGCTGAGCGGCCATACTCCCAATCTTAATGTTATGAAAAACACAAAGAAAAAAACAACCGCCAGATTTTCTTCCTATTTAGGGTTCCCATCTCATACCCAGTGGTGATTCCCAGTAAGGTCCTAGATCCTATAGAATCCATCTACAGCCTCTAATATATTAAATAAAATCTCGCGCTCTAGCGCTCTACAATTGAGCCGCTCCCTGACGAAAAGGATGTACGTAAAATATAAGGAAGAAAATGGTCCGGGTATAGGTAAAAAATTCTCTTATATGGGGAGAACTGTGTATTTATCTCTCTTTAGTTCTCCCTATATAAGAGAATTTCGGACCTAAACCCGGACCATCTTCTTCCTCATATATATATGGTCAACTAATATTATTCAATACGTAAAATATAAATAATTTAAAATAAAATAAACATATATACTTTATCCGTGAAAGCTGCTACACCCAAATAAACATTTATATAATGATAAATAAATAAATTTAAAACGCTCAAACATTTTTCCACTTGATAAAATAACCCGGAGAAGGATTCGGAGCGAAACAAACGAACGGATATAACAGCGACCGCATTGTAATCCTTTGAGTGTAGGGCTCCGGGCTACGGGAGTGGAAGATATTCGACAAACGCGGAGACAAATCTTGAGGGAACAATGCCACCGTCCGGGCCTAGCTAGTAGCGAAAACAAAATTCGTTTCCCTCGCACAAGAGAATCGTTTGAGTTTGCAGAAATTGTTAGTGGATGGTTTGCTCTACGCTAGGGGAGAGGACTTCAGAATTATTCTATTAGCATATTAGACTATTTATTTAGGGAAATGCAAACGATGAGAGGTTGGAGTAACTCATAGCGAAGATATATAATGGAAATAAATTACCAAAGAAGGAAAACCCTTGATATGAACAATACAGTGTCCCAAAATAATTCATTCCATGACAACTGTACTGGGACTTTTTAACCTGTTATCAATAACAATGAAAAAACAACATGTATCACTCCAGCCCATGAAGGATCTTGGCTCCAGTACATAGAAAAGACTGTACTGTTTCTAGGACAAATTCATAATTAAAAGGATTCTGTACAGTCGTCATGCAATAAATAAAATTAATTTATTCCATGAGAAACGTACAGAATCCTCATAGTAAGAATATGCGGAACAAACGTTATTCCAACCAATCAATAAGCTTTTATTAGCTTCGCTTGTAGGTACGCAGGAGTGTCCTAGATTCTATATGATCCATCTCCCGCTACAAACAGACTAAATAAAAGTGCCTGGAGCGGGATTTGAACCAGGATTTCCGGCATGGAAGCCATCCCGCTCCTCTTTTATAGGAAACAAAATTAAAAAGAAAATAATTTTCTATAAGTTTAAATTAAATTGATTTAAAAATAATTATTTTATCATATAAAAGCGTGGGTGCTTGATGTTAATTGTTGTAAACATTTTATTGATTGATATTGGTAAAAGTAGAGTCATTATGAAAATATCTTTAAACAATTATTTTTTAGTACATCACTCTATGTTATTTAAAAAACTTATTGAAAAATATTTTTTTTATTTTTTTGCAGATGGAAAGCATTGATGTTTGCATTAACAGAGTAACCACTATTTATTCGGAAATAAAACAATGATTATAATGGAGTTCATAGACGAACGCTTTTACAACCTAATACCAACAGACACAATTGAATTAAAAACATCAAGGTTATAAGAACGGACATGTAAAATTTTCGGAACAGATAAAACACGAGTCTCTACTAAAAGGGTAAACAGAGCTGAATCGAAAGGTAAACGTCCGAGAGTCCGAGAGACAGGGTTTTACTACGTATGTACGTATGGTATGTATGGTTGGTGATGTACGTAACCATTATTACAAGTAATTGGTCTAACAAAAGAAAAATATGCTAATGCTAACAAACCTTGTAACTCAGACGCTTAAGTAAAAAAAAAACATTATCTTAAATGTCTCTTAATAAAAGATATCCACAACTCCTAATTTAAACTCCCAATTTATGGTCAAATTTATTTACTCCCAATTTATAAAAGTTTATTAGACTAAACTTCAAAAGTTTAAATATAGTCTAAACCATCCAAATCCAGCTCCAGAAGAAATATTAGATCCGTTCCTCGGATACAAAATAACAATGAGATGAAAACTCAAATCCGGATTGCGGTTGAATGACATTTTGTGTGGTGTATAATACGTAAAAAATGTCACACTTCATATTCAATGTCAGGAAAAAAGCAGGAACTTATAATATAAATAGACATGTTCCTGGACTAACAAAATACCAACGTTTGACTGAAAAGGCTTCTTGATACATAAACTTTTTTTTTAACTTGTACCACTACAACCCTATATAAGTAATGAATTCGCACCAGAAACATAATTTTAATGGCTAAATTAACCTAAATACAAAAAACTCCAAAAAATATGCTCAAATAAATATTTTGGTAACGTAATATAGGATACAATAATATATCCCATATGCCACCTCTAAACACCCAATTAATTACAAAAGACTCATAAACATCACTATTATAAGACCTATTTAAGCTTACGAAGAAGATCGTTGGGGCACCATTAAGCCATCGAATATCTCTCGTACCTATTCCTTACAATCCAAAATCCATCTTAAAAGCCTTAATGCTGTGATTGAGGAAGTAATTGAAGAAAACCCATCATTTACCTTACAAGAAATAAAAGAGAAACTGTCCCAGCGAAACATTTATGTTTCGATCTCCACAATTCACATATAGAGGACTATATCAATTGAAAATTGCGTAAAAACGCGCTGCAAAAGAGCTTGACCGTATGAACTCGGAGTTGGCCATTAAGCAAAGAAAACAATACGCTCTATATTTTGAAAGCTTGATTATTGTAAAGGAATACAGAACTTGGAAGAGGTAATCCTAATAAGTACCTCCTTATAAGTATATCGCTAGAATATGTAATAATTTAATACATCCAAATCTGTTTCCAAATATATGTATTTTATCCAAATATATGTTTTATGATTTCCTGACAATCACGCCGCGACATCTTACAAATTATGAAATCGATTGAAAAAATTATGAATTTGATTGGCAAAATTATGAAATCGATTGAAAAAATTATGAATTTGATTGGCAAAATTATGAAATTGGTTGAAAAAATTATGAAATTCACTGAAAAAAGCTATATCATTCCTGCCATTTACTTGTTGTATTGTTATAATATAGTTTTTAAATTTCAATGAATAAATTAAAAAAAAAAAACAATCAACAAAATTACATACCTAACAACAGCAAGACAAATTTATCAAAAATATAGGAAACTACTCAAAGGAATGGTAGACCTTAAAGTAAACAACAAATAAGAAAAACACTTAGCCTAAGTGACATTTACAAATTCAATTTGTATCAGATGTTATCTATCGGATGAACAAAACAATGCGGGAAACCAGGAAGAGACTCCAGGTCAACCCTGCAATTTCTCTCAGGGAATTCAATTTCGAGTTATTGAAGAATCGGGAAAGGATTGTCAAGCTTCTTCTTGTACTACGTCAATACTACTTCGCCCGCTCCACCGTTTCACAACCACATTATTTCTCTAACAAGTACAAACCAGTATATATATTTATTTCTAATCAAGTTTCCATGATGTAAACTTTTCTTATCTTGGTCTGTGTTTAATCATTTTTTTTCAATAAAAAAAACAGATATGTAGGTGATTCATTTGTAACAAGCCTTTTATGGTTTGCTCTCAGTGGTCATCCATCAACTATTAAATATTATAAAATATTTGTATCATTATGATCCTCATGGACATATTTGATCACTGTTTTAGTATAATATATCTAGCAGTCAAGAGAAAACTTATAGTTCATCTCTTTAAATGCCAAAAAAAAAAAAATGGCGTAAAAATCTTGTAGTTAAACGCATTAACGCAAACCCTAACTCTCTTAAAATGTCGGTACTGTGTCATGTTCATTTCTAGAATGAATAATAAATTCATTTTTATTTTTTTTTACATAATCACCCAGTATATTTTAATTTTTTACTACTAGAATCCTCTTCCCAGGTTTCTCAACTTGGCTTTATTTTAATGTCATTAAATATTACTCATTATATTTACTTGTTGTATTTTTATAATACAGTTGTGAATTTCAGTAAATAAACTTTTTTAAATATTTATAAATCCTTATGACTAATTTTTTTTGTGGTTAATTTCTTTTCTCTTTGTTCTTTTATCATTAATTATATTATAATGTTTCATAAGGATTAATTTCTTTTTTTGTATTGTTCTTGCATAATTTATTTGATTATCACAACATGTATATAACATGTAACATGTCTCTGGATAGAACTTTGTTTTTATTTCTTACAATCTGACTCTATCATTCTTATTCGAAATTGTCAGATAATAAAGATTTTGACTATTCTACTATGTGTATTATTTATAAAAAAGTCGAAATCATTTCGTTAAAGCTCTGAAATAGGCGAATTTTCGTAGAAAGAAACAAGCCCCAAGTTTTGGTCGGGATTAATACTTAATATTTCAAGAGAAAATAATTTAAATAACTGTATAACTACTATGTTGCATGAAAATTACGATAAATAGAATTTATTATTATTTTTAGCGGAACAAGCTCCAATGCTCTCATATTGTAGTTAATAATTAGGTTTGTGAAAAAAATATTCGAAAGATTATTGAAAAGAAAAAGCTAATTAGAAAGTTAACTTAACTTAAGAGATCGTTTAATTTTGACTTGAGTTTCCTGAAATCAAAACATGCGCAGAGATTGCTGACACGTCTCTAAATGACGTCAAAATAGCCACATGAGTAAAATTAAACAGCTAAATGAGTACAAACGATACACTCTCTCAAGTTTAAAACGCGTCAGCTCAAATTGGTGTACTCAGTAACTAATATTCACGTCGAGGGTATTTATTTTTGTATTTTGATGAATCAAAAGAAAGGGTTTCTCCTGCACGACGAACTAAAATACCTAAGTAACCCCCGACTGCGTTGTTTGCTCCCGTGCATACCTCAGCCAATTGAAAAACGACTTGGACGATTCAGATGTCATAGTTATCTCAATACTTAATTTTTTTGACTTAGTTGGTTTTTTCGTATGTTAACTGAGATATTAATTTAACTTCATGAGCCCTATATTGCGGAAATATGGAATAGAAGAATATAAAAATAAGTTTATATTTTTATATTAAAGGATCAGGCCCCTTAAGAATAACATATCTACAAAATTAAATGCATATATATATCTGGCCAAAGGGCTACATTATAAAAATTATACAATATTTTCAAATTTACATAAAAATAAATATAAACTAGTATGTTCTGGTAAATAAAAAATAAAATAAAGATTTGCAATTACAAGAATTAAGCTGAGAATAAAATAAATAAAACCACCTAATATTATAAAAAATAATATAGCTATAAGTTAAGAAAATTAACAGTAGTTGATCAATTACTTGTGATGGATATGTGCTACTAATCATTACTAACTGCATCTGTTTGGGAAAATATATATATATAAATATGGAAGAGGAGGTTAGAGAAGGAATGCATATTTCAAAAGATATTGTAACACATATCAGAATTTTTTCATAAGATTTATATGTATTTATCGTTTAATTTTAGAGATTATCTCTTAAAATACACATGTTTTCTTTTAAAGTAATGTGTAATTTCTTTAACGTGTAACAGTTATAAAATATAACTTGCATGTATTATCGACAAAATAACCAAATCTTTTGACAACTAATATAATTAGCTATCGCTAAACTTATCTTTTGTTAGTTTATTGTTACAACATGGCCGCCGATACAGTTCACGTTTAACAGCGCTCTGTGTTTACTGACCTTTTTCATCAACTTTTAGTTATTGTTTCATTGTGAAATTTCGTAGACAGTCCTATTATTGATAACAGTACACAATGACAATTACAGTGAGTGAGGTGAGTGAGCAATTTAACTATTAACATTGCGAACGTACTAAGTACAGTAGTTCACCTGCCAGAAGAGTGGGGAGTTATCTTGATCCCCTTCTCAAGGTCTAGCTAGGGCTTGGTGAAACTTATATGTTTACGTAGCCTATTTACCAGACAATTTATTATTATTATTATTTTTTTTTTTTGTAGAGACCTTTTTAATTTTTATTTTTTTAAATATAATTGTACATATATATTAGTGTAGATAGTTTAGTATTAAGTATTGATTTTGAAATGTTTCTTTTTTGTTATATCTATTGTTATAAATAATTTTTCTATTATTTCAGTTTTAATATTTTATTTTGAATAAGCTTATTTCTTTTAAAATGGATTCAGAACGTTCATCAGGTACTGAATCGGAGGACAATGTAGCAATGTCCGAAATCAGTGAAACTGATTCACAATATCTCAAGCGTCGTCAACTAGAAAAACGGCAGCGAAATGCTGCCCCCGGGTCCACCGGTACCTCTCCAAATAAAAAAAAGAAAAAGAAAAACAAATCGGTGTCAAAGCCATGCTCAGCACCAAATACCCGCAGTAAAACATCTGCAGCCATCAAAACAGAATTAGTTAACGTTGCAACCAGCAATCAATTTGCAGCCCTCGAAAATGTACCCACAGAGCCTCCTAAACATCATGAAACCTCTCAGATTTCCGAACCTGTTCCACCTCCAATATTTGTCTCAAACGTTTCAAACTTCATGACCTTCGGTCAAGAAATAGCCAGCTTGATCGGCCCAACCAATTTTAAATGTTATTCTCGAGTGAAAGACATAAAAATTAACACAGCCACAAAAGATAATTACAAAAAATTGGTTAATCACCTCACTGATAAAAAATATCATTTTCATTGTTACCAACTAAAAGAAGATAAGGCCTACAGAGTTGTTTTGAGAGGTCTTCATAGTACCACACCTACTGACGCCATCAAAAGGGACTTGGAAGAGATCGGCCACAACGTCAGAAATATATCGGTCGTCCTACATCCCGTCGAAAAGTTCCCGCTACCGTTATTTTTTGTAGATCTGGAACCAGCCAGAAGTAATATTGAAATATTTGATATAACTAGGCTGGTCTATTCAGTCGTTCGTTTTGAAGAGCCAAGGCAAAGACCTACAATTGTGCAATGCACAAGATGCCAAGCACTAGGACATACAAAAGCCTATTGTCACTATCCGGCCAGATGTGTCAAATGTGCTGGAGCACATGCAACAGACACATGTAGGAAAACTAGGGAAACGCCTGCAAAGTGTGTGCTATGCGGTGAGGACCACCCAGCAAATTATAAAGGATGCGTGGTGCATAAAAACCTTCAAAGGGTAAGATCCCATCATGCAGCATCCAAAAGTCAATATGAAAATAGCAAAGAAGAAATAGAAAAACTACACGAGAATCAACATCATAATAACCAACAGCAGCCGTTGACCTCAACAGATAATAATCCTCCTCAACAGGGACAAAGGACATTTTCAGCCATCAGCCGAAAGCAGCAGCCTCGACATCAACAGATCCGACAACAGGCGCCTCAAACCTCCCAATCCCAGCCAATGGTTCCCAAATCTCATCCACCTCTACTACCTCCACGCCAAGACATCCCTTCTCACCGTCTACCTCTACGGGTGAAGCTTCCGCCTCAGAGTGAACCCACAACTCCATCCCAAACTTATTCCATGAAAAACCTCCAAACCCAAACACCATTGAAAGTTGATGCAGCTTACAGTGTCCTAAGAAGGGTCCAACTCCCAACCAGCTTCCCAAGACACACTAATCCTCCACCTCAACCTTCAGAGCAATATCCTGTTCCCAATCAAAGTCCAGTAGACATCAACACAATCCTTTCGAATTTCTTATTAGACCTAAATAATACCATCAAACCACTCATTTCCCTTCTAACCCGACTCCTTTCCGAAATACCATTTAATACCCCACGATGAACAACAAGCCCCTAGCAATCATTCTGTGGAATGCAAATGGCTTACATAACCATCGAGACGAACTGGACTTATTTCTTCATAACAATCACATAGACATCGCCCTATTGACTGAAACACACTTCACAAAACGATCATATTTTTACATACGTGACTATATCACTTACAGATCAGATCATCCTGACGATACAGCACATGCCGGTTCTTGTATCCTTATCCATAAATCTATACCACATTCTCTTATTCCTTCTACTCCAACTTTTTTTTTTTTTTTTTTTTTTTTTTTTTTTTTTTTTTTTCACCCTACCTGCCATTGCTGGCATACGGGTTTCGGCAGTGACGGGTTAGTGCGTTGGGTATACGCACGCCCGCCACTGCCATAAAAACTCTTTCTTCCTAAAAAAAAATCCTTCTACTCCAACTGACGCCATTCAATCAACATCAGTAACCATTTCAACTAGTCCTTTCCATATAACATTCTCAGCTGTATACTGTCCTCCTGGTATCCCCCTTTCTTATAACATCCTCGAATCCTTATTCCAATCCTTCGGACCGCGGTTTATTGCCGGAGGAGATTACAACGCCAAACATCAACGATGGGGTTGTCGAACATCCAATTCCCGTGGTAGCATCTTATCCCAAATTTCAACCTCTAATAGTTTCTCTATCCTCGCACCCATAAACCCTACTTATTGGCCTACATCCCTCAAAAAACGTCCAGATATTCTAGATATATTTGTTTCCTCACAGATTTCCCGCAATCAAACTGCTATAAAATCCCTGGATGACCTTTCCTCTGATCACAGTCCAGTTCTGCTTCAAGTGCATTCGATTCCCATTCCTAAGCCCTCTCTTCCCAGACTGATTACAGGACGTGTAGACTGGGATGAATTCCGATCAAATCTAGAAAATAATTTAGACCTCAAAATTCCACTTAAAACAAAAGGAGACATCAATTCTGCAATAGACAAACTAACAGAAGCAATACAAGTCAATATAAAATATAACACTTTACCAAGTAAAAATCATTATCAACAGAATAACTGGCCACTTCATATTCGCGAGTTATTAAAAGAAAAACGACGGGCAAGAGCAAAGTGGCACCGCACGAGATATCCATCGGACAAGAGTCATTATACCAAACTGACCAACAAATTAAAATCAGAGATCAGAACATTCAAAATTCAAAATTTGTATTACCGTACAGAAAATCTCAGTACTACTGACAAATCCTTATGGAATACAACTAGAAAACTCCTAAACTATAAAAAATTCAACCATCCACTTTTAACCGAATCCCAAACCTGGTCAAGATCTGATGAAGAAAAATCACAAATTTTCGGCCAGCACCTATTCAAAACCTTTAACCCTCATCCAGATATCCTTAATCAAACCCACTCTGAATGCATTGGAGCAGAATTAAGTATTCCTCTTCAGTTGTCCCCTCCTCCTAAAGCATTCCATCCTTCCGAAATATCAAACATTATTCATAGATTACCCGCCAACAAAGCCCCTGGACACGACCTAATCACATCCCAGATTCTAAAACGCCTTCCTCGGAAAGCGATCCTACTCCTTACATATATATACAATGCCGTACTCCGCACCACATATTTTCCTGATTCCTGGAAATTATCCATAATTAAGATGATTCCAAAACCTAAAAAACCACCAGAACTCCCATCTTCTTACCGTCCTATATCTCTCTTGCCCATAATGGGGAAAATACTTGAAAAACTCATTCTGAAACGTCTTCATCCTATCATAGAATCCAATCAAATAATCCCAGATCACCAATTTGGTTTCCGAACATCACACTCCACCATCCAGCAATGCCATCGTGTGGTGGACGTTGTCTCATCTGCATTAGAGCGCGGAATGTACTGCACGGGAGCTTTTCTCGATGTAGAGCAGGCTTTTGATCGAGTCTGGCATCCAGGACTGCTGTACAAACTCCGTAAATTCTTACCTTCAACTTACTTCCTTATTATCAGTTCCTACCTCAGTAATAGAACCTTTAAAGTAAACCATAATTGTTCCTACTCTTCCCTCTTCACCCAGTCTGCCGGTGTTCCTCAAGGTAGTATCCTGGGGCCCATCCTATACATATATACTATATATGATATATACAGCTGACATCCCAACCCATCCAAGCACTGTCCTCACTACTTACGCTGATGACACATGTGTGTTATCAGTTAATAAGGATCCATTTGTTGCATCCCAATCTCTTCAATCCCATATCTCACACCTACAAGAATGGTGTCAAACTTGGAGGATTAAAATAAATCCTAACAAATCCCATCAAATTACCTTCACCCTTCGTCGTAAACCTACGAATTCCTGTCCTACTGTATCGTTTAATAATGTACCACTGAACCCTGTCGAACAGATACGTTACCTAGGACTCCATCTGGATAAACGTCTCACTTGGAATCCTCATACAAGACTGAAAAGACAAGAAACTGCTCGACGTTTTCGCCTACTTCAACACTTACTGGACAAACGCTCTAAGCTACCAATTAATTACAAAAGACTTATTTACATGACAGTCATCAGACCTATTTGGGCATACGGAGTTGAGCTTTGGGGCTCTACTAAACCATCCAATTCATCTCGTATCCAATCCTTGCAATCCAAAATCCTTCGTAAAATCCTCAATGCTCCTTATTATGTCACAAACAAACTCATCCATCATGATCTTAATATCCCATATGTTACTGATTTGGCCCAAACTAGATACCTATCCTTCCATAACAAGCTCCATACGCACTTGAATCCGCTAGTCTCTCAGCTTGCTTCCCATACTATTCCTGATAACCCTCCGAGGCGTCTGAAAAGAAGATGGCCTCGAGATCATCTACTATAGAACTTTATTGGAGTGCTATCGATGGGTAGTTTCTCCACAAGTGTTTTCATGTCATATGCTACATTTTTGCACATTTACTTGATATAATAATGTATTATAGTTGTAAATATCATTGAATTAAATAAAAAAAAAAAAAAAAAAAAAAAATCTTTTGTTTAAAAATTTTGCTAAACTATACAACTACGGCTTCCATTTAATTACCGAGTGCTGAAACCACCCAATCAACAGTTAACTAATGAGGCTGACCACAAGCTCCAACTAGATCAAATTTGATATTTATCTCTATTCTGATTAGAGATACCCAAAATACCGCAGCGTGTTGTTAGAGCTCCCAATTTAGACCGTTCAGGAGAATTGAAACTATCCGAACACAGGTAATACTGTGATGTAATAAAATATATTATTAAAATATGAACAAAGCGTAAATATAAGCTAAGGTTAAATTAGTATAAACTTTTTAAAAATTCAGATCGCCATACAATCACCATACTTCTATCAGGTAACCATCATAACAATTGTTCATTTAATAATTGTACTACAATTATATTACTTAAATTAATAAATTATATAACTGTACTTTAAAGGTACTCAGTAGTTCAAATTGTATTTTTTTAAATATAGGCAGGCATCTTGGATTATATTGTAATTTCCAAATCCTATTTCATTTAATTTTCTAATTTTTTGTAATGTAGTAAAAAATAACCCTTAAAAATCATTATACGTCAATACATATATGATATCAATACGTCATTAAAATTTTTATAGTATCTATCTACAGTTTATTTATCAAACAGGGAGTATTATAATTTAAGATATGAATTATTAACTCATTTTTACTTCCAAGATGAAACTACCCTAATGATGAATGAGGTATGGTATGGAAAGATAATGTAATTATGGGTAAGGAATAGATTTCGGTAATCATTTCATCAAGAAATAAAAGTAATATTTCGAAGTATGGATGATATATGTTTGTTGAAACCTTCATTACCAGATAAAATGATTACCGAATTATACACACTTCTCATAATTACATCCATTTTTCCATACTGAAGCTCGTGATAAATTGTATTTTTGGAAAATATAAAAAGAGAAATGATTCAAAATTTAAAACTTGTTGTGACTCAACTAGAAGCGACAACTTGCGGATAATTACCAATAATTGTTCTACAAGTTACTCAAAACTATTGTTATGAGTTAAATATCGTAGTTACATAACTGTCATTTAAAAGGTATTCAGTACTTCACATTGTATTTTTTTTAATATAGTGATAGGAGGCTCTTTGGTACATATTGTAATTTACGGTTTTATTTCCTTTAATCTTTAAATTTAATTAATGTAGTAAAAAACCAACGTTAAAAATCATTATACATAATCTAGGGTCTGTATAGGGGGTGAAAAAGTGGGACAAAGTTTGTATGCTTGCTCACGTGTTTCTTGCTAAAATCTAAATATTTTCGCTGAACGAAACAATTAAGTAACATAGTTCACTTCTTGCTGCTGCCGTACGACAAGTGAAACCGTTATACTAAGTATTCCTTTTCAATAAATTCAATAACATTACATACTAATCCTTTACTGACACGAACAACAATAAACTTCTGTCCGTTCCGTTTGTTAATCAGTGTTAATGTATGTTTCACGGCTGTGCTGATCCGTCTGTGATGAAATCTGATATGGTTAATCTCAAACCTGGGGAAGGACATAGGCTACTTTTTATCAACACACCACATAAGCGACGTTTATATAAAACTGTAACCTGGTTGACTAACACACCCAGGGTCAACGCAGAGCAGAAACCACTGAACTTAGCATCTTAAAATTACCTATCTGCGAATTTTGTAGCTATAAATGTGCACTAAAAAAGGAATTTGGCCAATTCCACCCCAAAAGTTCCCCCTTAATATAATAGGGGTTCAAAGATTGTATGAAATCAGCCAGTGTTGAAGTTAAATTTCGGAGTAACTTGTAGTTAAAAAAAATAATTTTTTTTTATTTATTGAAATTTACAACTGTATACAAAACACATCTAGTAAAGATAATGAGTGAATACATTGACATGAAAAGACAAGTAGAGAAACTACCCATTGGTAGTACTCAAATAAACAGTTCAGTTTAGAAGGTCACGAGGCCATCTTCTTTTCAGACGCCTCGGAGGATTATCAGGAATTGAAGAGGTTGCGAGGTTTGAAAATAGTGGGTTTGAGTGGAAATGAAGTTTGTCATGAAAAGATTGATGTCGGATTCGGGCCAAATCAGCAATAAACGGGACGTTAAGGTCATTATGGATTACTTTGTTCGTAACAAAGTAAGGAGCATTAAGGATTTTCCGAAGGATTTTGGATTGTAAGGATTCAATACGAGAGGAATTCGATGGCTTAGTTGAGCCCCAAAGCTATACTCCGTAAATAGGTCGTATAATGGTCATGTATATGAGTCGTTTGTAGTTTATTGGGAGCTTAGAGCGTTTGTCTATTAAGTGTTGAAGCAGCCTAAAACGGCGAAAAAAAAATTAAATTATTTATTTAAAATACGAAACATTATGTGGCATACCAAATTCCCCGCGAGCGAAGCCGTGGGCCAAAGCTAGTAGATTATAAAAATAAAAACAAAACCAAATATTTCTTTATATACGATTTTATTATTTTAGATAATTACATGGGATTAGGCAAGCAGCGTTTTCGGTGAAACCCATCGATATTCCAACCCATTTACACTAAACCTCGACAAATTATATACCTAAACCTTCCTTTTGAAGTTTCGGTAATAAAATCTTCATCTCTCTATATATAAGAAACATTTAATATTTTCAACGTATTATAAACGTCCCATCATCGATTAAATCTTACAATAATCATTCTTATTCTCAATGTAAATAAGAAAACGATAATCATTCCCATTCTCAAGGCAAATAAAAACTAAAACCTTCCAAGAAGAAACGGAACAATAAATAATAGTTGATGAATTGGTGGCTCTGGGGTATTCAGGGATATTTCACCCAGTTTATCATAAATTTTCTATCCGGCCGCCGATGTTATTTTGATTTAGACCGACTCTAAATCAATTCAAGATGGAAACTGACTGCCTCCAATCCATTATGGATGATACCTGATGAAGTAGGACAGGTTTCAAAATATCCGACTGAAAAAATAAAATTAATAGTACTTCATAGGGAATGAAAAACGCTGAAACCAAATCTAAAATAAAGAACCTTAGAAGAGAATATACCATCATACATATTAAATGATATTTGACCAAAAATTAACATGGATCTCAATATCAACATTTTTTTTATGAATATACAAAATCATTGAAGTTGTTAATTGAACTAAGTAAGGAGCTGAAACAAAAACCTTAAAATTATATTATGGAGCACACGTACTTCCATACTTGATTAAATTAACGTCATACATATTAAATTAAATGATATTTGACCAAAAATTAACATGGATCTCAAACCCACTAGTTTCAAACCTCTTCAATTCCCGATAATCCTCCGAGGCATCTGAAAAGAAGATGGCCTCGTGACCTTCTAAGTTGAATTTGTAGTTTGAGTACTAACAGTGGGTAGTTTCTCTACTTGCCTTTATCTCATGCGAGTGTGTATCATTCATTATATTTACTTTTATATATTATAATTTATTTATATTTATATATTCAATATTTTTTATTCACCAGATCACATAACAACTTTATGGTAAGTTACAACTGGCCTATTCATAGATATGTTTTTGTTTTTTTAAATTTTTAACATTTGTTTCATCGATTATTTTATTTAAAGTTTTTTAAACACACTTCCATTTCTAATTATAACACGTGTTTTGACAATATTAATCCATATCATTTACCAAATATATTCATCGGCAGTGGATATTAACTAATCTTTATTGAAGGTAGAAAACCGATTTAGTTGAGAATAGGTAGACAACACAAGTGCCTTAGATATCTTATTTACAAAAAAAATGGATGGGTCTTTCAATTGCGATTTAAAAATATAAAATAAATAAGTAACAATATAAGGATAATATAAAAATATCATAAGGAATATAAAAATACTTATAATTCCATATTTTTTTGTTTTAATAAAAGGCGAACAAGAGTAAATATTTAACGAAAAAGAGTAAAGACTAAGTCCTCTTCAGTACAGAAAGCATTTTATTTCAAACGATCACAGCCCTTCAAGTCTACACCTATTTTCTAAAAAAAATAAATCCTGTTTAATACGATTAGAGAAGTTGGCAAATGAAATTCCATCTATTTGATAAAACTTTCTCCAAAAGAGAAAGTAAAACAGAAAGTGTGAATAAAAAGGAATTTGATGCATTGTGTTTTCTCTCTCCTGTCGATTAAATACCGAATTACGAGTAACTGCACCAACAACGATTGCCTTTAATTACAGTCTAACCCAATTTCGGATTATCAGATTTACTATCAGATATCCCTTGAGGCCACATTTCGTATCAATACAAAAAGGCTTATTACCTATAGAAATATATTTCCATTAGGTAGCACATTAGAAAATAATAATTGAAATGAATTGCTTCTAGAATTGGTGGCCTTACGTTTTCCGACTAACATCTCTTATAAAAATGCTAAATATAAAAACATTAATAAGTTGTCTTTATGAAAAGAAGAGGAGATTAACTTGTCCTTAGTATTAGTGCGCGAATCAGGAATGTGTTCCCTGTTTCATCCACTAATACGTATGTTGATAATTCCAAAAATAATATATATTTATCTAAATACACAGCAAACGTTTCCTTAAATTATTATTTAATTTATTGTAAATGCAGTTTAAGAAAATTAAATTCCCGAATATTGATAAATAGGTGAAACTTTAATCAGGTCACTATTATGGAATGACACAGCAGACAGCAGTGTTGAGTTTCAAGGATCGTTCTAGAACGACTTGTACTAAATACCAAAAAAGCCACAGACAAATGACAGGTAGTTGTTTTTTAGTTCGATTATAAAACGTTACTTCAGGAATTTATTCGTTCATCTGTTTGTTTATTTATTTAAAACCAACCTACCGGGCTTTGAACCCAACCACTAGGGTATAGAAGACATTTATGCTGACCACTATAATCCTTTAATTCATTAAAATTAAAAATATTTTATAAAACACCAATTTATCACTTCTTCATAAAATTCACCATAGATTTCAAAATAATAAATGAAAATTATTTTTTTTAGGATTACATATTGATCCCCTTCAACTACATTAGATCAATACGAAACAAAAATACGTTACTGTCTGTTCGTAACTGTACTCGGCATAAAAAGTAATTATTCTTTATATGAACATGCAAAGCACCATACCACCATTCAGATAAATATGGTTTTGAACAGTTAAAATGCGTGACTAACGGAAAGAAAAACAGACGCCATTTGGATACAGAAAAAAGAAAAACGAACGGAAGAGAAGAAAAGAACAGTCGAAACAACGTTGTCCATTTTGGCTCGATCGAAATAATAAACGCAGAAAGGATTAACATAAATATATGAGTATTCACGTTATATAATGGTTAGACATTCAAATTATAAATAGCTCAGATTCCAAAACCGGTCGACCCAGTATGTAATTGTAATGTCGCGTAGTACGGGAGCAGTAGAATTGCCTACTAGAGGAGTGGTACAAACACACCTGTGTTCTCCTTTAGAAGGAATGCTACCGAAGCAGAACCGGACTCGCCGTTAATGCCATATCCAACCAGTAGCCGTAATCTACCGCGAGATGTGATATTGTGTGCGAGGGTACGTCCTCCGTGTTGGGTAATCATATCATAACGTACGGACCGAAGTAAACAAGGCGATAAGTAAAAGGAGTAAATGGACATAGTAAAGGAAGGTGATGAATGAAATCTGAATAAAAGTAGACCATGTCCGATGGAGGACGGGTTGTATGTAAATAGTGATGCTAAATTGTGGATCTGGGGAACGCTAAAACCATGCACATCTTCAACTGACCCTTCTTTTCATGCATGATTCATACAGGAGCCGGCAGGAGGGGACACAATAACAAGTCCTCCCCATCCTCTCCCTCTATATTGCGAAGGGCGATAGAACAAGGAGCAGACTCCATTGAGGAGTAATCGTAATAACAACGTGTTAATGAGCTATTGTAATATTTGCAGAAATTGCTGGATCAGTAATGTATGATATGCATCGTAAAGTCGAGAAATACTTAAGAGATATCTAAGAAAGAAAAACAGAGGTTGTATGTTGAGAGGTTTGGAAAATATTCCTCTTGAAATCTATTCTTAGAGTTAACTCAATTTATATGTTTCTTTCTAAAAAAAAAAAGAAGAAAAAAACACCAATATTTCATCTGAATTGGAAAGCAAGCCTAATAAATTCTAAGGTTTCTTACCAAACAAAGAAGAGTTTTGGGACATGTTACAATGGAAATCGATTCTTAGTTAACTCAATGAAACTTTATTTCTAAAAAATTTACAATATAATGTATAATAAATTTATAAGAATAAAGTTTTGTGAGTGACTGCATTACATAGCCACTTACTATAAAAGGAAAGGGTTATAAACGACTTCAAGTTATTGGTTAGACTTCTTTGGGAGCCTTGATTTTCTTTCTTCCCATCTCAGTTAAAGTACTTTATTATATAGAAAATATAAAAATAAAAACCAAATCTAATATTTCTTAATATACGAATTTATTATCTTGCACGTCAGATTAATTGCATCGGATTAGGCAGCGTCTTCGGTGAAACCCATCGATATTCCAACCCATCTACACAAAACCTCGGCAAATTATATACTTAAACCTTCCTGCATTATGGGTTATTTTTTGCCATATAATTTGGCATACCATAAAAAAAAATAACAATGTGCAGAAAATAAAAAAAATATTCAGTATACAAGTGCGTTTAAACTTTTTATCAAATGGTTTCATGAAAACTTTAAAATTTAATTTGACTAAAGAAGAAAGCGTTTTGAAAAAGATAGGAAGTAAACAACGTTAATTCGAATGATTTGAACAATGAATTTGATGATACAGACAGATAAAAATGTAAAAATTAAAAAAAATACATTTGGAATGTTATTAGGGGAGATATTTCAACTAATTATAATTGTTTGTGTCACCCAATACTGTGAGAAAAGTCTTCTAAGAGGACCACAACAGATTTCTACCCTCTCGTTTCCACTTTGTCCTAAGGTTACAATCATACTTCTAACTCTCCTTTACGTATGTGAAACTTCGCCGCTAACGCTAAAGATGAAAATGTCTTCAGGTATTCGAAAATAAGCTGCTACGTAGAATATTCGGTCCAAAAAAGGATAAGACCACAGGGGAATATAGGATACTACATAACGCGGAATTGCGAAGAATGCATTCGGTAAAAACGCATTATTCTATTAAAAGTAGCTTCAAACAGTACCCACCCTCTATACGAAGCAGTTCTGAACGACGCCATACTAATTCCAAAAGCCCGCACCATAGCCCAAGAAATGAGACATATGTTTAATTCACTTTCCACCTCTGCCGGACCACTTGACTTATGCACTCCCTTTCCAAAGTCACAAACCACCATCAAAACCAACCCCAAGTTGAATCTATCAGACTCCTCGAAATCACATTATTCATCAATAGCTCTAAGACAAAAAACTCTTGCAATATTATCTGAAAAATATAAAAGCCATCATAAAATATATACCGACGCGTCAAAAGATAAAAACAAGGTTGCTATTGGAATATATGATGCAGATTCCAACCAGAAATCATCAATGAACCTCCCCACAAAATTCAGTATATACAGTGCCGAATTATATGCCGTTACTGAAGCCTTCAGGTTAGCCAATAGATCATACAAAAATACAAAAATAGTCATCTTAACAGACTCCGCTTCGGTATGCAAAACTCTTAAAAACATCCATCGACAGCACATTTCATCATACCTAATAAACGATATAATACACGTGGTCAATGGTACATCAAATAAATTCACAGTTCAGTGGGTACCTGGGCACGTTGGTCTGTACGGAAACGAATTGGCAGACAGACTCGCAAAACAGGGGATAGAAGGGCCAAAGAACGCTAAGTTACCTTTACAGGAGGTTGTTAGGTGGATTAAACAACAACAAGTTAGCGAATGGCAAGATAGGTATGCCTGGGAATCGAGAACGAAAGGTAGGGACCACTACGCCATCCACCCGACCGTAAGTCTGCGCCCATGGTTCTCTAATACTACCTTCATGCTAAACAGAAAGCAAATAGCGATAATCACTAGGCTTAGAATTAACCATGGTCGCACGAATCGCGGACTTACAATGATTAAAGTAAAAAAGAACGAGAAATGTACGGAATGTAAAATTGTCGAAGACCCAATCCATGTCGTCGCCAAGTGCAAAAAATACAACGACAAACGGATCAAATATCCCGACATTCAAAATGACATGGTCTTTCAAAATAAATTCAAAGTTTTGGACAGAAGCCTTTTAGAGTCCTTATGCCGGTTTTTGAACGAATGCGATATTGATTTTTAAAAGTTAAATTAACTAGGGTAGTGTCAAGTATATGAATACGGGCTGTATAGGACTTCAAAGGAAGTCTTTAGCCAAAAAAAATAAATAAATAAAAAAAAAAAAAAAAAAAAAAAAAAAAAAAAAAAAAACCGCATTGTAATCTATTGTAAAATTAGGTGGTATTGGTATCGATCCTTCGATTATTATTCGATCTAAACCTTATTATTACTATCCTAAGGCTAATCGGACGATGCTACGGTCGGAATCATAAATTTTCCCTATCCAGCTACAATATAGGATACGGATCATCAACGAGCACCTGACAAGTTTTCACCTTGTTATGTTTCACGAACTTACAAGGATTAGTTTGCGTTGACTATAAACGGAGTATTCCTTGGCGCTAAGAGACTATACGCAAAACGAATCCGAAACGACAGGATCCAATTCAACTAGAGCAGTGAGAGCGCATCGAGTTGAATATTTAAGAACGTGGATCGAGGAGTGACATCATCCGAGTTTGCCCTTCTTTAATGGCACAGTTCCGTCATTGGTATTAATAAAGAAGAGCGCATTGGATGCGCAACGCCGCCGCACCTGCCCCGCCCACGCGTCCGGAATAATTTACTAACCCGCTTGTTTAGTGATAGTTACTGTCCAATCCTATTGCGTGTTACGTCGTGCTTAACTCCTCTATTATCAGTTTATTTAGCGCTGTTTAAGGGATCCATGTTGACAAAAGCGCCTAACAGTATCTAATATGTATGGACTCCGACCGGGAAAGTATTAACTATCGTTCTAAAATTCTCTTTTAATATTGTTGCTAGCGCTTCAACGCTAATTGGGAATTAATAATTTTTAATTCGGCTCGGCATGCCAGGGGTCCCACAGGGCTAATTACTGCCTGATCAATAAATAAGGCATTATTCATTCAATCCCCCGCCCTTCCTCTATTTTTCTCCCTCCCTAACTTTGATAAAATTTATTTATTTTTATCGACTTTATTTATTTATTGAAGTCGCCACTGTTTCCAAAACTAAATAACGAATGCGTTAAATATAAAACAGTGATTCATATATTTACATGATTTTTTTTTATTACTAAAAGTGCTTAAACTAAAAATATCCTTCAACTAACACCCCTCCTAAAGGACAATTATAAAATATATTTTTCGGTGAAAAATAAAATTCATACTCTTTTGAGACAATAATTAAACAAAATCGAATATTAAAAACAGAAAGACTATTATGAAATAAAAAGAATAGTAGATACTTTGAATGGAGCATTCAATTTATAATAATTTTAACATTTGAATATAAAAAAGGAGGAATACGATACTGAAGAAAACCTAACAACTGCTGGAAACTTCTGGCTAGGTGTTTTTAGTGGTTGCCATGGATATATACAGTGTTGACCGTATATTTTAGGAATATGGCAAAGACTTATTTGGACTTCCGGAGTAGAGCTTTGGGACTACCATCGCATTCCTCTCATATCCAATCCTTACAATCCAAATTCGTCAAATCCTTAGTGCTCCATATTTACGTATAAAGTCATCCATAATGGCGTCAATGTCACATTTGATTCTGATTTGGCCCTTACCTTATATCATTCATTTCATAACAAATTTTTATCCCACTAATATTCCCCAACATTCTTTAATTCCAGATAGTCCTCCCAGGCGTCTGAAAAGAAGATGGCCTCCACGACCTGAATACTACCACTGGGTAATTTCTCTACATGCCTATATCCATGCCATCGTGTAACATTATTAAATTCACTTGTACGTTATACACAGTTGTAAATTGCAATAAATAATTTTTTTTTTTTTAAATACGAGTATGAGGCAAAAGAAAAAAAAACTGGTAGCAATATTTTCACTAATAACAATCCGAACATTTTTGTTTTATTTTTTTATGTTTAACAAGGGGGTACTCCCTGTAATTACCTACGGGGTACCCCTCTGTTCCAAACGTTTAATTTTTCTAGTCAACAATAAATCAATCTAATCACTCCCGTTTTTGTATAGCTGTTATATTGTATGTTTTTCTCAAAATGCGTTCTGCAGTTAAATTAAATTTTATTTTCTTATACTACACAATTTTATGCGCTTTTAAACAGAATTTTTTTAATGTAATATTTTTTTAAGAAACTTTTTTTATAGTATGCTTTAGGTTATTTCCTGGCCAATAATTTGGTCTATATTTATAGTCTTCATTGAATATTCCTTTTCTATAAAGGGATTTTCTAATACACTCCCCTTACAACACTGCAATCTTACAAATTCGAAATCTAATTATTAAAAAATAGAATTCCGTTACTTTTGATAATATTCAAACGAAGGATATTTTGTTTTGTCTTATTTACCGACTATTGAGTAAAATCAATAAAATAATAATAATACCATCAATTTAACTAAAACTTGTAGGACTGACAGTTAAGAAAGTTTAACAGGGGGTAAAAAAATGGTATATTATTTAATCCCTTAAACATTGCTTTATTTTATTTCTTAAACAGGTTTAAACAGGACAGAGGAGCTGTGTACTTATGACAAAATAGAAGCGGAGAGGGAAGCTATGAGTAATTAGTAAAGACGGCAAATTAATACTGTAAGTTGGAATTTACTGAAGGACCCTCTTCTGTCTTTCCGGTTGTTACTTAATATGCCCCCGGGTATCTGTGTAATTAGCCTAAATTATTAACCAAGTCGCCGGCAAACCTGCCAGCTCTGGAGCTACAAACTCCTTTAACAATTTACTTTTCCTAATGCACCAGTCACGAAGATTCTCCTCGTGGGTTTCGTACGTTCTAAAATTAGTAACATCGGAAAAAATAATGAACAAGGAATATTGAAAAAAAATCATTTTCCAAAACATACTTTAAACATAGATGTTCCGCCAGTATTTCAATGGAAAAGTGGTTTCGATCAAACAGCCTGAAAATTTGCGACGACCTTTACTTTATTTTTACCAATCGGCACAAAACTAAGCATGATGAAAATAGTATGAAAGCACTTTGAATTATTCAAGGCATTGAGTTGTCAACTTAAGAAAACTATAAAATAATGAATTTAACGACATATACATTCCAATGATAACTCAATCAAATGCAATAATGTTATAATGACTTTGATATTAAGGATGTGATTATTACGTTAACGATACTTATTAATGTAGATATTCTAATTATTCCTTTTATTAGAATAATTATTATTGGAAGAAAATGGTCTGGGAGGAAGTAAAAAAGAGGCTGGGTGAGCCCCAAGACGGTCTGAAGATCATGAAAAATAAATAATTTATCAACCATAGCCGAGTTTTGAACCTGGGAATTTCAGCACATTAACTCAGAACTCTAGACACTGAATTCCCCGCTCCTCAAAATAATTTAAATTATAATTACAATGAAATTAACAAAAAAAAAGGTACTGCTACAACCCATGAAGGTTCTTGAGCTCGGTAGATGGTAGAGACTATAATGTTTCTGAGACAACGGTTGTGAGGAGGTAATTTGCTCGAGAACACACTCAACCCTCAGGTTAAACGATTTGAGTGGACGGTTAGTAAGAAAGATAGGTGATTTAAACATTATGACATTGATATACGAGAGACATTAGTATGCGAACTAACTAAGTGGCTTATTGACCATTGATTAATATTATAACTTATTGACTATTGACTACATATAGCTTAGAGGCTACTCTCGTATTCTCTTATATACTACCAACTAACTACTTACTAGATTTCTCTACTCTACAATCTCTACTATCTATCTACTCTCTTCTTCCTAATCTTTCATAAATGAACTGATATATATATTATTATTATTATTTGCGTATATTACCCTCTAAGGAGAGCGCTAAAAACAAAAAAATCTAGCTTTTGGTGGTCATTTTTTTCTTCTTTTTGTCTTCCCAAAACCCTTTCATTTTTTCACTTTGAGCCTTCTTCTGTTCATCTGTCCATTTACGCCTGTTTAGTGTAGGTTGTGATACAACTTCAAGTTTCTGGTTCATAATTTTGTCTCTACAGGTTTTACGATCTTGAATGCCTTCTACGGTGATGTTTAATCTTCTTAAGTCTTCTGTGGTTTCTTTATACCAGGAAGTGCCCAATTTCGATGTAGAGACTATATTGAATATTCTTTTAGTCGATTGATATCGTTCATTCTGGAGATATGTGCAAACAATTTTGCTCTGCGTTTTCTGATGACTGTAGTGATGGTTTCAGTGTGTCTGTATAGTTCTTCTGTAGGCATTTTTTGCCAGAAATTGTCTCTAAATACTGCGCCGTGGATTTTTCTCAGGATTTTCCGGTCTTGTTCGATCTCTTTAATTTTCGTCCTTCCTTTGATGCTTGTGATTTCCGATGCGTTTAGGGCTTCCGGTAGAACTATTGTGTTGTAGTAGTTGATAAATAAAATAAAACTTTTAGGGGGTTAAGAATCCTTAAGGTGATTATTATACCTTCTCGTAGATTTATGTACTCAAAATAAACATTCACAGCATTCGAAGGGTAAGTAATACATATGCACAATTAGAATGCATAAGTGAGAAACAAGATGCTATGACCGAACAGATCACAATCGATGACGAATAAGGACAGAATTACTACGGTTTTGATTACGGGCATGAAGTAATGGCCTGTCCATGAAATGGTTGGGAAAATGCCAGTGAAATTAGAAGCTGAGTAATATGAGGCTGGCTAAGAAGGTAGGAAGGTAGGGGGTGTAATACTTAGCCATAGTTGGGATGCCTCCATCCAACTATTTCTCAATAACAGCCTCATATATTTAACATTTTTCATCAGGTAAAGACCACCGCTCTATGAGCATCCGATATTAAATATGTCTATAATAAACCCAGGTGTCGGGTCAATTTATAATTTGTCCTTAAATGTAAACGAAGTAGCTTATCTTATATCTTAGTGC
Organism: Troilus luridus; assembly: GCA_964056705.1. Classification (NCBI taxonomy): domain Eukaryota; kingdom Metazoa; phylum Arthropoda; class Insecta; order Hemiptera; family Pentatomidae; genus Troilus; species Troilus luridus. Next base: position 63,423,427 of record OZ057414.1, read on the forward strand.
AATTAATAGGTGGCGAGATGTGAAAGAATCTGGGGGGAAATGAACTTATATATATATTTTTTTTAATACATATTTAAATAAATAAATCGTTCTATAATTTTTGAGCTTGAAAATTGTATTATCTCACTATAATTGTAGAAACTTAATATGTTTTCACATCTACTTTTAAAATATAAATTGGTAAAAAATTAGGTTTAAAATAAGATAAACAAAAGTGAACCTAAAAAAATGCTTGTTGTTGGAATATAGCAATAATAGATTTCTTAACTAACGGAGACTAATGTACTGATTTTTTTTTTTTAATAGAATGAATAAACAAATCGTTTAATTATTCTTCATTTAGTTTTTTTTAATTATTATTATAAGTCTATATATATATTGGCTGTGAAATTTTTTCTTAATTTAATAATTTAAAATGAAAATTCCTTTTTCTAAAAGATCATACTATAAAGTAAAGGCAATCGATATAAATGATTGAAATCGGGTGCAAAAAAGAATTATTTGAAGAAATTGATAAATTTTGTCTCCAATTTTTCACTTTTAACAGTAACAAATTTTACATCGTTTCAAAGAAAAAAAAATAGTTTCACAAAATTAAAAAACAGCACCGGAATATGGCGAGGATTATAACAGCTATAGCGTTTTAAAGAGCTTAGCGTGCGGCGGTGGACAGCCAAATTTTGTGTTACAATCCAAATTCTACGTGTCTTGGAACGTGAATAGCAAAAGTTTGAGGTAGGGTTAACAACTATTTTTTTTAGTTCAATTCCGTAGCTTTCAAAAAATAATAACCCATTAAAAACCATGATTTTATTATCATTTGATGCCTTGTGCAGGTTACTATTTTGGCGAATAACTCTTTTTCCTTTAAAAATGATAACAAAAACTGATGCCCCAATAAAGGCTCCTGTGTAGCGTATTAGAAGAATAAGAGTCGGGATAACTGTATTCAACTACAAAAATATCAAGTAAAAGTATCAGATACAGAAAAGTATCCGTATCACTTGTATTCAGATACAGGAAAATCCAGTACCTACCCATGACTACACCTTACAGGCTCGGGAACTCCATTCTACGTCCCTTCTATGGATGGCAAAACTAAAAATGTATTACTCCCTTTAAAAAAATCCTAGGAGGATCTGCCGGGCTGCGAACAAGCGATCTTGAACATAGTAAGTTGTTATGATAACCACTAGACCACAGGCTACCCTAAATAACATTTTAAAAAATTGTCTGGTTTCTTATAAATACATTTTATAAACAAATTAAATAAACATGCAATAATGTGCGGCCAATTCTAATAAACGCGATTTTATTTTATTTTAAAAAACATGATTGTGGTCCTATGTCACACGTTCTATTAGCCGATACTGTTTAAAAACCAAGGACCAATTTTTGATTAATTTAATAGTAAAAAAACTTTAGTGAACTGAGAGCATAAATCTATTATAGTAACTTTTCATAATGATTATCTTAAATACTTAAATCCAAATATCAAGAAATCATTAAAAGTATCTATCTTGTAATGTCTGCCCCGACGACAACAAAAAAACACTAATGAACTTCTAATTAATAGACTGTACTATAATAGTACATAATTGACTATTCATTCAATTTCAAAATTTGAAGCTACAATTAATAATCATTATTTCAAAAAATTCGAATTCCGACTTAATTCAAATCACGGTCGGAATTATTGAGTACACTTCGCAGTGAAAATAAGAGTAATTATTATTATATAGGGATTTGAAACCATATAATTATTTATTTCAAAGCTCTTACATACAATTAAAATGGTGTGGAAGTCCGAAGAAATGCCATAAAATGCTGGATCGACAGGAAAGCAAACACCGTAGTACCTAATGAAATACTGAGAAAGGCCTTATTATTAAAGAAATAATAATAGCAGCCCTTACTGTTCAACTCTACTATTGCTATTACTAATTACATGGTAAACTTCATTCTTACAACTTTAATTCCATAAATAATTATTACTAGAAGACTGAACGTCGGAAGATTAAAATATTTAAAAATCAACTAATTTTATAATTAATAAGTCTCAAGAGGATGTTTTAATTTAAAAAATAATGAAAGTTCATAATTTATGTAAATAATTAGTTTAAAAAATAAAATAAAATAAAATTCATACTTTCAATATAATGGCATGTAATAATTAGCATTACTCCACCAAACCAGAAAAAGTTCTCATGAGCTCTTACCTGAAACAAATAAAAAAAAATTACTCATCAACAGTGGCACTAGGTTAGTAAAATATAAATAAATTATAGTAAATATCATATACCATATATACAATTAAGTAATAAAAATACATAATAATAATTATTATTATTCATTACTAAATAATTATTCAATAAAAAAACAATGCATACGATTTGGAAAACACACTAAAGTAAAACATCGACTTTATCAAATAAGGAACTTAAAAAAAAGCTGTATAAAATGGTCAATGGGTGCATTTAATGATTGAACAAAATAAGAATGACTTATTTTATTTTGGCTACGCTTCGGGCTAAGATGTGGCCAATCTGCAAGGGAGCGAGGTGAAAAGGTTAAGAGTCAAACTTATAAAAACCCTTCCTAAAATCCGACGACGACATAATAATAACAAAAGCAGACAAAGGTACGAACAGTTGTTATGAATCGTTTAGAATACAATGAAAAAATGACTTCAGTGTTCTCAGACCGATCTGAGACTCTACCTCAGCTCCCCAAACTCTATTTAACCAACATCTAAATTGTCTTATAAATTCTAAATTAATACGCGTATCCTGTCTATAGAAACCTTATATCCCAAAATTCCATAACTCCCGGTTTTTTAGACTTGGAAACCCAACAACCCCCTCTGTCATATTACATTTAACGTTAATTCCCCATCAAATACAAGAATCGAAGTTTAACTCTCCCCTCTTTACCTCGCTGCTCTGAAGACTGCCTACACCTTAGGCCGAAACGTAGTCAACTATTTTCCACTTAAAAATAAGTTAGAGGCACAGGAGCTCCAGTCTTCTGTCAGCCCTGAAGATGGCCTACAGCGTAAGTCGAAACTTCGGCACTTATAATAAATAAATTTGTCTTAATTAGTGGGTTTTTTTACTGCACTCCCAGACTACTAATATCCAACATTAGATCTTCCAGTCAACAATTTTCCTCTCAATTAAAAATAAGTTAATTTAAATATTTTAAATGAACAGTTGAACAATTGCATACCCTTACCCTTGCAGCCCACGATCATTCAATTTGAATCCCAAATTCGGGACCCCCATCCCGAAGGACCCTCATCAGCTGGAGGCCGGGGTTTCCGTCGAGGGCCGCCTCTATGGACCGTAAAAAGGAAGTGCATGTTATTTAAGAACAATGCACCGCGGCCCCATCCATTATTTTCCTCACAACTCAACAACTCAAAACATCGCCGCCATTGTTGTTGTATACAGCCCTCCTCTCCGCTAGGGATGGCCCCGCGCCCTGAATAAAACTGCCATAAAGAGCAGAAAACAAAGGTTCAAAGCCGGCGCTGGAGGCAGGCGAGCACGCTACGTGCTTTCATAAGTTTGCTTCAACTTTTTTTTCTTAATTTTCCTCAACTGCTACCACCTCTCCTTAATGTTCTTCAGAACAGAAGAGTCCAGGGGAGAGAGGAAACGGCCCATGTTTCGACTGGCATAGCTCCCTTAATTAAACTTGTAAGCAATTATAACAGAAAATATGTAACCACATGCATACAACCCCTTAGTTATTTTTTATTACAATATTATTATTGTTACTTAATTGTATGTAAAACATCCACATTTACATAAAAATTCAGTCAAAAAAGAGGTTTCGTTAGGTCCAAATGTGATCCAAGGTCGCGGGACCGCATCCCGACAAGCCCTATGATTTTTTTAAAGGGAGTACAAAAGCCTGGGTGGTGTCAGGAACCCGTTAAAAATCCCTTTCTTAATTACACCTGGATAGTAAAAAATTAGTACACACAGTGTAGCATCGTCCTTCAAGCAATGGTATCATAAAGTGACGTTAAATGAATAAACATTACAATAAGATTTTTAACGACCCCGTGTATTATGAAAAGAAACATTTGTAGTGTACATCAATGTATTGTAAATGGTCATTGTCGGAATAACTATGGAGATGTGACGGGTTTCTTTACAATTCGCTGTGAGTACTATAAATTATTATTGAATTGTTTGTAGTTATTATCAAATTGGAATACGTGTACGCTACGAAAGTCCAAGCCAGAAATTCAGAATTTTACGTTTTTGCTTTAAAGTGCACGCTCCATATGTGTTGATACAAATCCAAACAATCGAAAGTAAAGGACACCACTTTTAGAGAAAATGAAAAAAGTGTATGAAGGTTCATTCAAAACTTAATTAACCTCTGTCCTTATACGTGGTTCTAGGCCTAATAGATAAATCAATACGAATTATATTTTAATTATCAATCCTAAACCAATTCGCTTTAGATTAGATTGAAAACAAAAGCGTGTTCTTTTGCCATTCGATACTTTGCATTTGTATAAAGGATACGAAGATTTGTCAAAAATATTCATGGTAGTAATATAAGTTACTATATTTTTGTGGGTTTTCACTAACTTAAAGACGGGTCTGCTCTAACATTACTGGAATTGCTCATAGAACTAACCGCAGAGGATGTCCGAAGAAGACCCAGGAACTGAGGTGCGTGTTGAGTAACCGACTATCTTCCCTCAGCTTATGCAAGCTCCAGGTCCACGTGGAATTCTAGAAATGGGACGGAGCGAACCTCCCGCGACTGCCTCCTACCAGGAATTCTTGGGACCATCCTAACAGCATTCGGAATATTTCCAGCCAGCTAACTGCTTTGCGAAACAACGTTGATGAAACATCAAGAGTTGGTTTAATACTAAATTGTGATGCGTCGTTAATAAAGGGACCATGAACTAATACAGAACAATCAAAAAACCATTGTCACACATTTGAATGATCAACACCGAATTCGGTCATTTGGCATTTAACAGACCGAAATAGTTGAGTTAGATTTGGTTCATGCAATAAAAGCATCACTAATCTTTTGTAAAAATATTTTTTGGAGAAAAACCAAAATTAACTAAAAAAATCTAAAAGCATGACACCATTTAAGAGTATTTGTAATGAATCAATGGGCATAATAACTCAATGATCTTTACTACGTTAACTTCATTCGCCTACGAATCACAATTATTTTAATTTATCAGTTTTATTTTTCATTTAATTACACTTAATTTTTACTCCAGACGATAGTGACGAGATTTTTTAAAATATCCTAATAATTATAATTTTGTTATAATCATTGTAGGGGCCGATTAAAGGTCTTATTATCATGTTAATTTATTTAACGTCACTTCATGCAGCTATGGCTAATGGGACGATAGTACAGCGAGAGCCCTAAATTTTGCGTATCCTGGTATAATTACGATAGGGATTTTTAACGAGTACCTGACGTCGTACAGTTTCGGGACCCCCGTTTTATGTCCCTTCCGAAGGACGGCATAACCAAGGATTTTTTACTCCCTTTTAAAAAATTCAAGGTTCGCCTGCCGGGCTACATACCCGCGACCTTTGCCATAGTAGGTTGTTATATTAACCGCTAAACAACAGGTCGTCCTTCGTTATAATTCTAATTCTTAATTAGGGGTATAGAATTATTATTCAAATTTTTAGTAAATCTTAAAATAAAAAAAATAAAACAATTAATGAAACATAATCCAAACTGAGATTAATTAGACCTCCCACGTTATTAATAATTTCTATGGGGCCCTTAGAAGGGTGCTCCAATGGCCCTGTTAACTATTCAAAGGGCTCTGTCAAAAATAATTATACAGAGGATGTAGGAAGCTGTCGGGAGTGACGTCGCATATTTCGAGCCGGAATAAGCCCTCAAGGAGAAAATATTCGAGCCCTTATCTACCAGAGCTGTGCCGCGGCATAAAGGGCTCGTCGCCCTCAATCCCCACCTTGTTCCTCTCTCCCTTATTTATTTATTTACTTTTCTTTTTTTTTTTTTACTCCGCCCTAAAATAGTAATAATAAAAATGTACAATATGAAAATAAAGCTGAGCAATAACGATATATATTAGTACAATGTAGAGATATCATATTAATTTGAATTAGAGTGTTAAAAAAGAAAATGTTTAATCACACCCATTTATTTTCTTAAAAAATCGCAAAATAAAGTTTGGCGTTCATTTTTGTTACTTTAAATTGTGGGGTCACCCGGGATTTAGTGATTTGCATAACAACCTACTATGCCCAAGATCGCGGGTACGCAGCCCGGCAGGTGGCTCTTGGATTCTTTAATAAGGGAGAAAACAATCATCGGTTATGCCGCCCTTTGGAAGAAACGTAATAGGGGTCCCGAGCCAGTACTATGTCAGGTACAAGATCGTATCGTAATTAAACTTAGATAATGCAAAATTTAGAGCTCTCGCTGTAGCATCATCCGAATAGCCATAGCAGTATAAGGTGATGTTAAACGAAATAAACTTTTATTGGTTGAAAAGTAACTGTTACTAATTATAAAATAATTATCTGTTTATACAGATCTGTTTAAAAAGTAATTAGGATCACTAGGGAGGGACAAAATAAATACATCTGCTTTCCAATAAACAGTTCTCCCTAAAAAAAAAGGAATTTTTTTATCTCCACCCGGACCATTTTCTTCCTCTGACAAAATAAATAAATTTAATGTTCCATTAATCATTCAATATTATAATGTTATATAAGTTAATAAATCGTTGTTTGTTATGATTTAAGATAGAACTAAAAGTTGTTAAAATTATATTCTAGCAATCATTTTTTTCCCATAGTGAAAAACCTGAAGGCATAACGTTTCAATTTCAAATGTGACAATAAATTGTCTACATTACATAAGTCTATATAGAAGCAGAATTGAGATAATAATTTTCCTGGCCGTGGAAAGCAGTACGTAATCACGAAACTCAAACAATCGCTCGAGAATAATTAAAAATCAACTGAATTTTATAAAAGGAAAAAAAAGTCCCACCGGGAAATTGGTATCGATAACATAAAAGAAGAAAGAGGGAGCCACGAGAAAAAAAAAAAAGAACTTTCTAACTCATAAAAATTCACCCGAGGCGGTCCAACACCGAGTCAGTTCTGAAACTCTTCTCTTCCCTGCGTAATAAAATAAAAATGAATAACCGCAAGGATTTACCGCCCGGGAGGTAATACGGCGAGTAATATCAGTTAAAATGGGAAATATAACTTACACTTTCAACCGAGCTAAGAAACGTACATTCATTAATTTAATGCGTAGCTATAATGAAGAACTTTATAACGAGCGTATCTCGTTCGAATGCGAATTCCAAATTATTCTAAACCGTGCACAAGTCCATAATTACTTAGCTTCCGTCGGTATTTATAAAGTTTTTGTTTGTTGTCATAGCGTACCTATATCATATTTCTTAATTCCATAGGCATCAGCTGTGGCTTAATGGAATTTGCTTATGTATAGCCACAATTGGTATTGAAATATTAAGTCTTTCACTCAATTCCCAGTGGGAAAAAATGCCAGAATAAATACAACAATTCAGTCTTAAAAATAAGAATGAAACTTAACAAACAAAACATTATTTAGGTGTGGAAGAAAATGGTCCGGGTGGAAGTCAATAAATTCAAGAAAAGTTTTATTTAATTATAAAGTTATAATATCGAACAATTAATAGTAAATGAACGCACTATATACACATTGTCTTTCATGCTTTTTACCAATTGATATTTGGTTTCATGTATCTTTACATAAAGTAAAATAAAATAAAATATGTATAATATGTGAAATATGTAAAATATATGAATATATATAATTAAGTCGAATAATAAGGGCTAGCTTGGGATGTATAAGAAAATGAATTATCTATAAAAACTAATCAAATTAAGTCGTCATCCACTATAATGCATAGTGTAAAATTTTGTAATTGTTTTTCGTTTTAATTTACTAAAAGAAACTGTTACAAATGAAATGTTAAATATGAAAAACACCACAACGCATAAATACTGACAGACATACGTACGACTGAGCAAAGCTATTGGTGCCTATATGCAAAAAACAGTGTTTAGTATATGGTAGAGATCGTGGTGTTTCTCAGACAAAGGTTGTACTGGGCGGTGGTTTTTTTAAGACCACGTTCAACCACCTGGTTTTCCCCCAATTAATGGTACCATTTTGATTCAGGCTGGGTGAGCCCAGGAGGATCTGCTTTATTTAAACGGCTATAGGCGGATTCGAACCCGCGGACTCTCAGCACAGCAACTCTCAGTCGTCTACACAATGAGCTACCCCGAACCCCATAATCAAAATTAAATAAATCAAGGATTTGATATGTAGGATGATTCGCATATAATCATGAACATTTTATTTTATTTGCTATTGAAACGTTTTTTATCCGGTCTGGAAAGTATAAAATCTTAAAATAATGATCATTCTTGAGATGAACAATATTTGATAGCTTATCCTACTAAAAATTTATTAGGGTCTGAGTTTGGTAAACTAAGCAACTAATATTTTTAAAATTATTTCTGCAGCCCCGGTGAATAAATGTTTAAGACGATATTCTGTTGAGAGCATACGATTTTTTTGGCTGGAAATGAAGTTGTTATATAAGCAATAACTCCTTTTCAAGCCGGTGCCTGACTTATCCCCTTATTCACTACTAAAATAGTAAGATTCCGCTCCCTTAAGTACAAGAAAACACTCATTCATCGGAACTGCTGGGGTATGTATATGAATGGTAAATATAAAAAGAGACCGTTCAAAACTAAAAATCTTGTGTGTATGCACTGAGAATTATAATCATAATTTCAATGATCGCAGACGAGAACCATATTTACAAAGTGATTGATTATTGAATAATTCCCCACTACGATAGGATCGGCGCCCCCTGCATAAGAGATCTGCCAACTCCAACTCCAATATTCGGGGACTAATTCACCAACTGTGAGGATCCATTATAGAGCGTGATCCCACCCCCCTGGGTAATATTTTCTTATAACCCGGGGGTTAGAGACAGGAGACAAATATTCCTTTATGAAGGAATCAGCTGGAGCGAGCAGGTGTGTGGAACTGCCTCGGGGCCGCATATATCCCAGTAATATGTCCCCCTCGCTTTAGGTATTAACAGAATAACATCCGCTTCTATCTCAGCATTTTCTTCTTTCTTTCTTTTTTTCCTTATACTCTCTTTATTCCGCATCAGTTATGAAGAGTCGGTAAAAAAGTAGTTGAAAATAAAAACCTGAAACCCTATATAAAAAAAACCTCCCAAAACCATCTGTTCCGTATATAGGGTTCCATTATATAAGCACTAATTATATCTACAGCCCAGGGAATAAGTGGTTAAGTCGAATTTTCTCCAAAATGAGTTAATGCTTATATTAAAACTCCATTTCAAGCCCATAAACTATAAGAATTACACGATTCCGCTTCTCTTAATGCAGTATATAAGTGGTCAAGTCGACTTTTGTCAAGGGAGGTTTAATTGCATTGAGGGAAGCAGAATTGTGTCATGCTCAAAGTTGGTAACATGTGCATGTGCGATTGTAATATAAGCATAAGTATTTTGTAACGATTCACAGTCGATTTCTTCTTGTTAGTTAATTTAGATTCGACTCCCCCAACGAACCCCAAACTGGGGGAGAAGAGGATGCCAAACTATATCTGACAGAGAGGGATATTCCAAGCTCATTCAATGAACCCGTCGTCAAATAAAACTCAACCCCCAATGGCAGGATTACAAGGGGTTTAAACTGAGTTGTGGCTGCAGGCTCGAAAGTTTCAGAACTTTTTAATAAACAATATACATAGACAATATATTGGATTCTAATTAGAAACAATAGATAACATATGATGTAGGTCGTTCAATAAATAAACATACTTAATATGCTTAGGTCATCCACTGATGCTAAGGCACAACTACAATTATCAAGTGGTAGGAGCATGTCAATGCAATATAAGTAAGGTTACTCTTTTATTACACGGTAATAGATCCTATGGTGTTCTAAATTAAATCCTGCATTTTTGGACTAACGGAGTAGAGCTTGGGGCTCCGCTAATCCATCGAATTTATCTCGTATCCAATCCTTACAATCCAAAACCCCTCGCAAAATCCTCGATGCTTCTTATTTTGTTAGAATAAAGTCATCCATAATGTCCTTAAGGTCCTATTTGTTTCTAATTTGGCCCGAATCAGAAATCAATAATTTTATAGCGAACTTAATTCCCAAAAAATTCCACGATTTTTGATAACCCTCCGAGATGTCTGAAAAGATTATGGCCACGTGACCTTTTAAGTTGAATTAGTTATTTGAGTACAGCCAGAGTGTACTTTATCTCGGGTATTATGTATTATTAGTTCTATTTACTTGTTGTATTAATGTTGTACATTTCTAAATTTAAATTTTTTTAAATCTTACCTTGTATACCAAACAAGGCATAAAGTAAAAGATCAGAAATATAACCCACTAAAACTAATTCTCTTTTCAGCCTTTGCTAAAAAACCAAAATAAACAAACCATAAAATATTATTTCAAATGGGTAAAACCCACAAAAAGTAGCTTTCTCATAATTCTTCTAAGTTGGTGAAAAATCATAAGCGAACAACTATTTTTTTTTTCCAAAATTATAGAGGCGGTTACAAAATTCAAGATCTGGATTTGAGAGTAGCAAAAGCAACTCGTGGATAAAAATGACGAATATATTTTTTCATATCCTGAGAAAACTGAACTATGAATTCTAATGTTTGTGATCACAAATACTTCTTTTATAACATCATTTCCCTGCTTAATTATAAATGAAAATCAGAGTTACATATAAATCTCAATTCGACCAACGAGATCTAATTCGGGTTAAATTCGGATATTATTCGCGACAACTGGTCACGAGTTAGCAACGTAACGAGCAGTGCTCAACTAAAATTCAGGTTGGGAAGAATTATAAATGGCAATCAGTAGAGACCGCAGAAACAGCTCCTGGCTGCGGTGGCCACCAATTAATACCTTGTCCCCCCGCGCTCAGTTCCATGCTCTACCGAATTAATAGTTTATTATTACACAGTCGTACACATTCGCTCAATCTTTCATATGCACACGCATATATTCTAATGTGTGTCTATAAACAAACATGTGTGCGTGTGTGTGAGAGATAGATAGATAGATAGATAGATAGAGAGAGGGAGAGGGGGAGGGAGAGAGAGAGAGAGAGAGAGAGAGAGTGAGAGAGAGAGAGAGAGAGAGAGAGAGAGAGAGAGTGAGAGAGAGAGAGAGAGAGAGAGAATATGGAGATGAATAAAGATACATCATTCGAAATTTGATACGGTTATAACGGTCGTTCTTGTCTCAGTGAAAAGTCATTCCAGTTCCTCATGAGTACCTGTTATTTTTTCACTAAAATCTATCTTTGTCCCCTCTGACCTGGTCTATAGATAAAATATTATCCAAGGTCAAGGGAACACGAGCGATACTTTTTTCTTGCCCTGGGAAAACAGAGTTCAAAGTCTGATATTGGCATTACACATTACACTTTTTTTTAAGCCATCTAACAGTGTCTATCTGATATGTAAATGTTCAAAACTTTATAGAAGAGAACAAAAATAAAATGGAAATTTTATGGATTTTTTTTTCTGAAAAAAGATACAGATGATAATTTTTTCTTGCCCTGAGAAAACTGAGTTCAAAGCCTGATATTGGCATCAATTCTTTTTCAAGAAATCAATCAGTGTATACTGGTTATGTGAATAGTTTAAAATGTTCTGATTTTTGTAGAAAAAAAACTGCGTTTATCTATTTATGGACACTGTTTCTTAAACATAAGGATAGGGGAGGCTTTTAATGTGCAATAATATTCATTTACAATTAAATAACCATAAAGCAAACATACAAATAATGTCAATAATAAAACAATTAATCGAAATTCGAGTGGATACGAGTGATTTTTTTCTTGTCCTGAAAATATTCAGTTTAAAGTTTGATATTGTCATTATTTATTTATTTTTAAGAAATCAAATAGAGTCTATCAGTAATTAATATAGTTTAAAACGTTGTAATTTTGGAGAGAAAAAAAGTATTAACCGCCTTTAAGCATTTATGGATTTTCATTAAATAAACAAAAAAATTAAAGAGAGCCTCACCCATCCTCTATAAAATGGGTACCCAAAAAGGACAAATCACCTCTCTGCATTACCGCTGTCCAAGAAACAGTACAGCCTCTACCATGCACTGAACCCCAGACCCTTTCAAAGGTTGTAGTGGTAAAGGTTATTTTTTTTTAATTAATAAAAAATGTACCATTACATTTCATGAAGAACCTTGGGGTTAATAAATGGTTAAGACTGTACTGTGCCTGGGACAATGATAGTGCAGGGAAGTCCTACCTAAGTCCTACCCACTTCCCTTGGAGCCCCAAGAGGGTCCAAGAACCCATAGTCTTCATTTCCCGCTAACAGATTTATAACCATACAGAAATGTAATATATTAAGGATTCGTTTAAGTAAGCCGTACATTTTGTATTCGTCGAGTTGAACCGAAGAGCCTTTAAGGAAACCAAGGAACCAATAAAGCAACTTTAGTACCAGGATTACAATGGCCGCCGGGAAAGGCGTGGAAATGCCCTGACACAGCGTGGCTGATAAGAAGTAGAATAGTTGGGATTGGTTAGCTATCGATTGGTGACAGCCGATGGGAAATTTGGCCAATCAGGGAGCAACAAGGCTCTAACCCAACAAATCAGCACCGTGCCAAATAAAACTCCTTCCAACCGGGACTTGTCCTAATACCAGAAGGGTCCTTGTAGGGTTTACCGCAATAGTTTTCACCAATTTTCCCCAAGGGGCTACAATAATAAGACCCTTATCTTAAAGAATTCAAGTTGGAGATGCCTGTTTTTATTTTTTGTAACTGGTAGAATCTAGAAGAGTATTGGACCATCTGTTTGTGCATGTTTCTATTATTAATGTTAATGAAACTGAATTAGTATTAAAATGTAGAATGTTTTATTCACCGTAAACCAACAAACGACAACAAAATGTATACGACGAGGGTACACGAAAGCTTGTCTCCATGTTTTTTTTAATACAAAAATGGCATGTTTTTTAAACTCATTTTACCCATTCAAAGCAAATTTCATTTAAATACAAGCATTTTTCTATGTAATCCAAAATGGCCTATACCAAAAAAGTCTAAGACGTATTCAACATTTTGTCAGATAAGTTAGATAAATTTACAAGAACTTCAAAAATGATCGCTTTTACATAAAATTGGTCATCCATTACAAGTGGAAAAAGTAGGACTCCGCAAAAGTAGCATTTCTTTATAACACAAACAAAACCTAAAGAAGGAACATTTTAATGAATCTACATAATATTACTGATTAAGGATCGAAAACAGGAGAGTTTTCTAGGATACATCAGATTTTGCAAATTAGAAATATCTTAAAACCAACACCGCCTAACAGATCTGATAAAATAAAAAATACCTCACAAATATATTTTTCTTGAATAATATTAGGTGATCTTATATACAGGGAGAAGGTATGTATGTGATAAGATTGTCTGTGATAGTTATTTTTGTCAATGGGCCATTGTATCCGGCCGGTATGTAGAAAATATATGAATGCTTATATCGTGCATTTAAGGGGAAGAATATCGTCCGGGCGTACGTCAGAAAAAATTTCTTAAATATGGTTGAATTATTTCTTTGAAAGCCAAAATATACAAAGTGGAGACAAATTAAACCATCTCCACTTTTGTAATGCTTTGTTATATTTTTTCTCCAATTTAATGATATGCAAATCTTATTTTTATTCTTTATTATTATTCTATTATAATAATAATAGTATATAATAATAATAATATATAACTTTTTCCACTTACAATAAAGTGTATTAATATATTTTGTACATAGCGGTCGTAAACAATAACCCATTTACAACAATAATTACTACAGACAACCTTATCAGGACAGCTGCTCACCGTTTTCAGCAATACAAGGCACAACTATTTATAGTTAACGAGCTGAAAATCATCAGTAGACCCAGAAGCTCGGATATAAAGCGCACACGATCACCATTTTTATCTCCCCTCGGGGGTCTAACCCTGGCAAAGATTGGGGTGCTATAAGTTGCAGGATGACATGGAACCACCCTGGCCATATGCCATGTTCCCATGAAACCACATCCTCCTGACGAGATTATTATGTTGGGGTCACTTGTGAGAGAACGCCCTCCAAAACTTCACGTCTTCATGCTTCGTAGTTAATAAGTTCGTGCCTGATAAAATTATGTGCATTGATGTGAAAATAGTAGGAGGTAGTTGTAATAATTATAGTATAATTGGACGCGAGGATGCGGCCAATAAAAATCACTTTAAAGTAAGTATTGTAATTAATTGTGCTCTGAAGTTCACCATATCGTTTAGATCATTATCAGGAGACGAGGACGTAGTAAAGCACCAACTGATCAATTGATTTAACTTCATTCCCTTGCGGTCTGATACGCCATAAAATTTAGACGAAATGACAGTAACGTATAAATAACAAATAGGATTTTTGAATGTTAGAAAAATCAAAAATTAAAGAAAACATAGTTTGCAGAAGGGACAGGGTGGAACTGAAGATTGCCAGAGCAGATATTACAGAGGGATTATTCCTCTGAGATTATACAAATCTATGGGTTTTCAGGAAGATAGACAGGAAGGAGCTTTTTGGACAGAAGAAAGAAAGGAAAAACATAATGCAAGAATGAAGGAAATTTGGAGGCGAAGAGGTAGTAAAGAATAAAAGAATTTAAGAAAGTTAGCCTGTATAGCCCAGGATCTATGGTCCATTTTTGCACTTGATTAGTATCTAGCTGAATCTTCGTGAATACCTTCGTTTCGATGAGATGCCCAACGATTCCCTGTTCCAAAATTCTCGATTGTGGTAGCTAAGAGAGGTAGTAAGGATAAAATATATCGATTTGATGATTCTCAAAAATTTATTACTAACTGGGTTTTTTTTTGTCGAATCTCAAGATAATTATCTAAATTACTTGAAAAAATATTTGTCCTACAAAATGTATGGTTTGATCAAAAAGTCCCCTCCTTCCAATATGTATCGCTAACGAAGCCAAAAAAAAAAAAGTAAAAAAAATCAGCTGGATAGTAATCATTTTTGATGACCTCGATATCCATACATGTTGGAATTAAATTATCTTGAAATTTAACCCAGATAAAAACCCAGTTAGTAATAAATTTTTGAGAATTATCAAATCGACATATTTTATCCTTGCTACCTCTGTTAGCTACCACAATCGAGAATTTTCGCACAGGAAATTGTTGGGCGTCTCATCGAAACGAAGCTATTCACGAAGATTCAGCTTGATACTAATCAAGTGCAAAAATGGACCATGGATCCTGGACTAATAGTGGATTATTCGAAATTAAAAGCACTTAGTAGTGCATAGTTTGATTACAACACCAGACCAGTTTTAATATAGAGCATTAACTTTTATTAATGTAATTTATACTACATTGCTATACTCATTAAATATATATATATATATATATATATATATATATATATATATATATATATATATATATATATATATATATATATAAATAATACGACTTTATTCTAACAATTGTCATATGTCGTAAGCTGACAATGATTTCTTCCACCTTTCCCGGTCCTGGCAGTCCTCCTCTGTAAGCCCTCTGGCTGCCATTCCTTCTTGCAACCCATCGTACCATTTCTTTGCCGGGCGTCCTCTTCTCCTTAGGAACATGATTTATTATTCTCTTGGGCCATCGATTTTCTGACATTCTCATTACATGGCCGTACCAGCTCAGCTTTTTGGTCTCAATAATGTATAAGATATTGAGGGGTTCCTGTACTTTTTCTCTGATCACGTGATTAGGGATGTGCTGGACTTTCGAATTGAACTTCCTTACTCCATTATATAGAATTTAAAGTTCTTATTGTCTTTCTTCCTTTAGTGACCTTTTCCCTTATGCCAAGATGGCAGCCAGTTTTAGTGGAGAACCACCTGCCGAGATATTTAAAATTTTCACTTTGGGTAAGTCTCCAATTTTCTAGTGTGAGGGGAGCATAATCCATATTCAAAGCCAAATATTCCGTTTTTTGTTTGCTGATTTCTAGGCCTCCCAATTTGTATGCTTATACAGTTTTCTTATCATATAGGAAAAAAAAACTTCCTTCAATACGTTCACGCAGATCGTCTTTTTTTCTGGTTCCCAAATGATTTGACTTAGTACAAAGCAAAATAATTCCCGAAATTCGTTCCACTATCAGAAATCGACTATAAGTTCTTAATCTAATAATGATAGCTACTTACCACGACAAATATTCAACCATATTGAAACCTGTAAGCTTGACTGGAGGAATGATTATTTTTAATTTTAGTTCTGAACGAAAAATGATTGTACACTGTATTTCTTCACAACTTTTTACATGTTTTTTTTTTTTAATCTCTAACAGCCACTTATACGATATGTATAATGAAATCAAACTCTTACTACTGAAGAATTATTGATTTTGTAAGTGTAATAATTGGAAATATTCCAATTAAATATTTTGTTTCCTACTAATTGGATAGGATTCAGTTCCGCAGATTGTCGCTTCAAGTTAATGTTGTTTCCTTTTTAATATTCTTGAAAATTAAAATAATCCTGAGTTTTAATAAGAACTCAAGTGCGTAATTGTGGAACTCTCTTTTTTCCATCCAAAACTCACGATTATTTTTATTTTCGATAATATTAAAAGGACACGAATGAAAAGTTAAAACTTGTGCCTTAACTCGGGGCGACAACCTACTGAACTGATACATATGGATGAGGTAGTTACAGCAGTAAAATTGTCTGTATTAGCGCATAAGTAGAGGTTTGTGTATAATAATGATCCTAATTATTTGACAAAATGAAACACCTGCTAAGCTTAGTTTTTTTTGGTAGGTTTTTTTTCACAGCTGTTTGGAACAGCCTCATAATTGGTTGAACCAGTCTAAAGGTTAGACTAAATTTTATCACTGTTACCATCTGCCTCCGTCCCATCTCTTTAAGAATTCTGTCTGTATGTGTGAAGTGTAATGATAAATTACATCAAAACACACATCATTTAAAAATACGAAAAACCAGGAAGTAGATTCCAAACAGAAAACAGATAATTTCTATGAGTCAAATAACTTATTTTTTTAGTTAGACTAACTAACTAACTTATTTTTTTAATTGATATGTATGTAAATATATAATATTTTTTTCTTTCCACGATAAAATCTAAAACTCATGACTAATTTATATCTGAATAACTTAATAAATGTGGATTCATAAACGGATAGTTAAATATCAATTGATAATTTAACTTTCTGGAACCAGAAATAAACGAATAAGAAAGGATTTTAACAAAAAAAAAAAAATTTCACTTATAATCCAATTTATTTTATTTATTTGTTTTAAGACAATACTAACTACATTTCTGTGCCTCGAAAGTAAATGACATCGTGCCCACAAAATAGATAATATTTTAGGTAAATTGTCTTAAATAAATACTGTGATCATTACTTCCAATTACTAATCAATGCTAATACAATGTGAACAATTTTCTTTAATTTTTTTTACCAGTAACGAAGTAAAAAATTTGTTTAGTTCACTGTTATGGAAAATTAGCCCTCCTGAACAAATAAAAAAATTACAATAATGTGTCATGGAATCCTATGCATTCGGGGTACAGATTTATAGGATAAAAATAATATAAAGCTTAAATAAACTTTAAATAATAATAATTATAACATTTGAGTAATAATTGTAATAACACTTTTGTGTTCGAATATTCATCAATTTACCATTCAGAGTAATTTCAGTTTATAATATCAATAAAAAAGAGGTACATCAAAATCTGTATATCCATAAAATATACAGAATGTTATTTGCTTTTTTCAGTTCATATTTTACGTATATATTGTATCAGTTCCGCAGGTTCTCGCTTCGTGATGTCACAATGAACCGACTTTCATATACTGTTTAGGTTTTATCATATTCAAAACTTCGAAATGTTTTTTGAAACGTTTATTTCTTGATAAAATTATTACAGAAATATACACTTTTCCCATAATAAAAATTTAAAACATACGCCGTCCTACGGAAGGGACGTAAAACGGCGGTCCCGAGCCTGTACGATGTAAGGTAGTCGTTAAAAATCCCTATCCTAATTAAACCTGGAGAGGCAACATATAGAGCTCCCAATGTAGCATCGTCCGATTAGCCATAGCAGCAAAAAACAAATTTAAAACTTTTCTGACTTAACTCGAAGTGATAACCTACAGAACTGATTCCTTTAATTTTAATAACAAGCGACCCACCCCAGCTTTGCTCGGGTAATAATGCATATTATACCTACATAATTTGTCTGTGTTATGAATTTTTTTTTTTTTTTTTTTATCACGTACCGGCCACGAAGGACCAGGTGAATAACATTGGTTAGGCTTCTTTGCGAGTCTTGATTATATTTATTCCCCATCTCAGCTAATGTAATTTATTATATAGAAATCAACGCACCTTCCCCAGAGGTTGAGATCCACTCTCATCAACCTTCCTCGGGATCTGTGATCCGGCTTTTAAACTTTTTTCTTTACCATTATAGAAACCCCTGCTTTGGCTCTATATAGAAATTATAAAAATAAAAACAAAACCAAATATTTCTTTATATACGAATTTATTATTTTGCCCGTTTGGTAATTGCACGAGATTAGGCGAACAGCGTCTTCGGTGATTCTCATCGATATTCCAACCCATTTACACAAAACCTCGACAAATTATATGCCTAAACCTTCCTGGTACTTATTGAGTTTACCGCGAATGTATAGATTATCAAGCTCATATGCTACACACGGATTTACATAGTAGACAAAAAAAAATTGCTAATGTTGATATTATCAAAATTTAATCTAAAATTTCTAATCAAGTTTCCGACTTAGCTTTATGTTCAGAAATAGAATGAATGTATTTTTTAATGTTCAAATTAAGCCAAACCAATCAAGAAACACAATAAAAACAACTTTATAGAATAATAAACTCGAATCCTTAGCATCAGCAGGAAAAAATATTTGATTTCCTCTTAATTTCATACTTATTAATCTCAAAGGCGGACATAAAAGAGGGAAGGGGGCGGAGAAGAAAAAAAATGCGAAAATTGTGTCTCAAGAATTCCTAATTACGAAGAAGCACAAGATCTTCCTCGGAAATGGTTTTTTCCCGACGAATGAAATTTATTTGAAGGATTACTGAATTAAGCAGTGTAACTTTTTATTTTTTATTTTTTCCTAAATAGCTTTCGACTGTTCTTTCTGGCTGGAAGTGGGAGTTCTTTGAAAACGAAATAGCTAGCAAATTATATAAAAAAATATGATTAGAGGAGATCAATTTTGTTCAATAATTGTTCGCTGTTCAGGGATCAATTCATCATTCTGTCTATGCTCTATCTGCTTGTGATATGTGAAGAATTGTCGCTGGTCTGCATAGGCCTTCTACTGGGACAAAAATGGCCTCTCAGAAAAGGATCAAGCACCATGTACTCTTAATAGATACTCAAGTATCTCAAGATTAGCATGGAGTAGAATACTTGAGCAGGCAGGCAGCCGAGTAGCAAGCGATCTACCAAGTCATAATTAATAATTACAATTAAGTTTATTATTTTTGGTACCAACGTTCCAATGCATATATACAATAATTTATACCATGCCTTTTCTTTTAATTAACATATACATATTCATATCATTAAACACAGTCCTTAATACTAGAACGGGAATGTACCATACCCTACCCCTGAAAAAGGATTGGTATACTCCTGCTTCGAACAATAATATCAAATTATGTTTAATTTGTTATTTCAGATTAAATCTTAGCTGTCACTAAGTGTCTGTGTTTCTTTGAAGAAATTTCTTTATTTTCGTTTTAAATAAAATAAAATAAATCTACATAAACTCGTGGTGTTGGGTTCAATAAATCATGGAGACTGTACTGTTTCTAAGCCAATTCAATCCCTAGGTTCATTCTACCTCTAATTTAAGGTACCCACTTCGTAAAGACTGAGTGAACATTAGGGGGTCGGCAGATCCCAGGGGTCTCCCAGT
Organism: Troilus luridus; assembly: GCA_964056705.1. Classification (NCBI taxonomy): domain Eukaryota; kingdom Metazoa; phylum Arthropoda; class Insecta; order Hemiptera; family Pentatomidae; genus Troilus; species Troilus luridus. The sequence goes on from OZ057414.1 coordinate 63,443,593, forward strand.
TGTTAGCTAGTTCTGGTTGTAATCAAGTTACAAATTAGACAAAAGTAGATAGTTTACAAACTATCAACTTTACGTTACTCAAATGAAGAAAATAACTTGAGAAGAGCTGGTAAGGACAGAACATCCAAACAAAACTCCGACAGTGTTAGAAAGCGACATACCAACCTTGCACACAATTGTAGCAGGCCCCGGACAAGATGTCGGAAATGAGCTCCCGATATGCTCTTTTTTTCACTAGCTATTGACCCACCGGTGCTCCTTCAATTATGCCGGCTTCGGCGATACCTTCCGTCTTCCTGGCCTCGCCTCTATGAATAAGATATCACACAAGGTCGACTAATGGCAGCAACACTTCCTCTTGTCGGTGGACATGTTAGATGATAAGCCCTATCTCGAATCCTTGTAGTCCATTTGCTTAGAGCAATCTAAATATTTGAGCTGTTATTTTTGAAAGTGGTATAGGCCTATCTGTATCTAAAAAAACCGGCTTTGTGTTTTTAAATAATTTTAAAGATTTTAGTTTCATTATAAAATTTAAAAGGTGTATAGTGTTAAAAGCATAACTCTTTGCTTAGTGCCGTATTAAAAACATAATGTTTTTATGTTTACAAATATTTATAATAATAATAATAAGGAAGAAAATAGTTGGGGGTGCAGTCAATTAAAACACTAAATAAGTGGATACTTATTTTAATTAAGTGCCGACGTTTCGACCCACTTTGTGGGTCATCTTCAGGGCTAAGAAAGAAAACAGACAACATACAATGAATACAATAAAAATACATAGAGGACTAAGTATATGCTAAATGAGAAAAAATATAAGTAGAGAGGTAGAAATTTAGAACAAAAGTGAGGGATATATATGAATACAAAAAATTACAGAGAAAATGTACAGAACGGTGGTGATGCCAAAAAAAATTTTTTTTTTTTTTTTTTTTTTTTTTTTTTAATATACAAAGATAAAAGACGGAAGTAAACAGAAAGATATTTAAAAAAGAAAGAAAAAGTATAAACATCAGAGGTGAGAAGTAAAATTATGGAAAAGGTAGTGGATTATATATAAGCTATAAAAGGTAAGATAATAGACTCCTAGGGAGTTTACATAAGTAAAATGAAATAAGATATAACCAAAATGAAATTAAAGAGTAAATAAGGGAAGAATAACAGTAGAAAGTCAAGATATGAATATAGAGTATAACAGTTTTTTTTTTAAAAAAACATACCTATAGTATGAAGAGGTATAAATATATGATGTAAATATACAAGGAACGTATAGAAATATAAGTAACAATATGGCATTAGCATGGAAATAGAGTAAAATATGATGAAATAGTGATGTTAAATGCTAATGAAATCTTAGATAATAATAACATATGATGGATGCCAAAAACTAATATGAGAAAATAAAAAGGTGTGCAATATGGAGAAGGAAAGGGGTGAGGAGAAGATATGAGTATTAAAAATGTAATTACCTAAGGACGCTTGCAGAAGCACGAGGGGACGCGGTCTGAACGGAAAAGACGTTATGAGGGTGTTGCCAGCGAAATATATGTGGACGACCTCCTCCTTATCCTAAATCCAAACATTATTCCAGAACTATTATCAGCCTTCAACTCATACCATCCCCGCCTCCATTTCACTTTTGAACTAGAATCGAATAATTCACTACCCTTTCTTGACCTCCGTATCATTAAAAATCCAAACCACACCTTATCCACAGATTGGTATACAAAACCCACTTATTCTGGCAGACTCCTCAATTACTACTCCCAACATCCGCACCACCAAAAAATTAACGTCGCCAAAAATATCATCCACCGTGGCTTATCCCTCGCTGACCCCTGCTTCCATAAAACTAACACCCACCGAATCAAAGAAATCCTTTTAAAAAACAATTTTCCTCCGTACGTTATCAATAAACTCATCCATGCCTATAACAACCCACCCACCACCACCCTATCTCCACATCCGCCATCTACCCCTATATACAGATCCATGCCATATATACCCACCCTCTCACATAACATTCAAAAATCCTTACGTTCATCTATCCCCAATTTACGCATCGCCTTTAAATCCCACAACAAACTCTCCAATATTTATACCAAAGTAAAAGATCCCATCCCCCTTAAACAACGCTCCCATGTCGTCTACCGCATCCCCTGCTCTACTCCTAATTGCAACGCCTCCTACATCGGCGAAACTAAGAACTTCCTTAAAGACCGTATCTACCAACACAAATACTCCATTTCCTCCCATAACCTTACCGCATCAAAACTCTCCGAACACGCCTTATCCCTTAAACACAATTTTGACTTTGATAATACATCCATCCTAGCTTCTGTTCCCAACCATGATAAACGCATACTCTCTGAAACCATCCACATAAATTTAGATTCCTCCACTGTTAACCTCAAGATCGATTCAAACAACTTATCCTCTTTCTACTCACAAATTTTCAACTTACTTAATAAACCTTAAATTAGTTTACCTTGTTATTCCTTACCATTGTCATTCTGTTACTACTATAGTCTCTTTCCTATAATACTTATTTTGACCTCTTGACATCAAATCCTACTGTTTTATCACCCTACCTTTTCCCATTAATTTAGTCATTAATTTTCGTGGCTCCCTATAAAAAGTCATACACATTTTAATATAATATAATGTCAATATTTTGAAAAAATAGTCAATAAAATATTACTATTTATATACTTTTATAATATATATCTCAAAATTTAAAATTAGTCATATTTTTGGCCGTCAGATTTCGCTGGCAACACCCTCATAACGTCTTTTCCGTTCAGACCGCGTCCCCTCGTGCTTCTGCAAGCGTCCTTAGGTAATTACATTTTTAATACTCATATCTTCTCCTCACCCCTTTCCTTCTCCATATTGCACACCTTTTTATTTTCTCATATTAGTTTTTGGCATCCATCATATGTTATTATTATCTAAGATTTCATTAGCATTTAACATCACTATTTCATCATATTTTACTCTATTTCCATGCTAATGCCATATTGTTACTTATATTTCTATACGTTCCTTGTATATTTACATCATATATTTATACCTCTTCATACTATAGGTATGTTTTTTTAAAAAAAAAACTGTTATACTCTATATTCATATCTTGACTTTCTACTGTTATTCTTCCCTTATTTACTCTTTAATTTCATTTTGGTTATATCTTATTTCATTTTACTTATGTAAACTCCCTAGGAGTCTATTATCTTACCTTTTATAGCTTATATATAATCCACTACCTTTTCCATAATTTTACTTCTCACCTCTGATGTTTATACTTTTTCTTTCTTTTTTAAATATCTTTCTGTTTACTTCCGTCTTTTATCTTTGTATATTAAAAAAAAAAAAAAAAAAAAAAAAAATTTTTTTTGGCATCACCACCGTTCTGTACATTTTCTCTGTAATTTTTTGTATTCATATATATCCCTCACTTTTGTTCTAAATTTCTACCTCTCTACTTATATTTTTTCTCATTTAGCATATACTTAGTCCTCTATGTATTTTTATTGTATTCATTGTATGTTGTCTGTTTTCTTTCTTAGCCCTGAAGATGACCCACAAAGTGGGTCGAAACGTCGGCACTTAATTAAAATAAGTATCCACTTATTTAGTGTTTTAATTGACTGCACCCCCAACTATTTTCTTCCTTACATCATCCAGTCAACGATCCCTCGCTTCTTATAATAATAATACTTATAACACAAGAGGGGTATAGGCGAAAATCTTTGGAAAAACGAAGAAATATACAAAACTTTGGAAGATCCTGAAACAGTCTTAAGGACCAGGAGGCTGAGGTTCTACGGCCTCAACAAGGTAGAATGAACAAAAAAATCTTTGATAAAGTCTTAAGCTATAAAGATATAGGTGGATATGTGAAACAAATAAAAGAGGAGATGGATATGCTAAAACTCAAGGATCAGGACTGCTTGGAGAGAGCTTTTCGGGGAAACAACTAAAAGAAGTTGGGATTCTTGCAGGAAGAAAGGAGAGGCGAGGGAGAAAATGGACCAAGGAAGAGCGAGAGGAACAGTCCAGAAAGATAAGAGAGTATTGGAGTAGAAAGAAGGCGGAGAGTGTGAAGAAGATTTAAATGATATTCGCGTAGTCCTTGCTGGCCGATTCGTGTAAAAAAATAAACAAATAATAATATTTATAAATTAATTCATATGCAAACCCTATCTCGATACATGAAAGTATGGACGGTACGGTCTGCATTGACTGTTATCCACCATTGTTTATAACCTGAACATTCATGATTTTGATAAAGACAATAGTAAATGCTAATTCAAGACAAATATACATTATCTGAATATCTGTGATAATAATCACCCCTCTATGCATGTTCCTTTTCTTATAGAAATGGATCTACTACATTTTCGAAGAAAACATTTCCATTTCATCGTCTTGTCAAAATCCATTTGATGGCTTTTTTCAAATAACATTATATTTGGAATAATTTTCAACTTTTGGAAGTTTTCATCACATCTTCTTTAAAATACAGTAATTACCAGAGTGATATTCGTTTCATTTTAAATCGACAATACTAATAAAATTAATAAGACAAAAACACTAAATTAAAGTTAATAAATGAATTTAAATAAATTAACGAGACAAAGACATCGTTAAAACCAATACGAAAAACAATTTAATATCGCACACACGAATAACTCAAATTAGACATTTGATAAGTAAAGGTTACACAAGATAAGAAGGTAGGTTTCATGGCGACTTGCTAAATCACAAGTACCGAATGGACTTAAACCATTTTAAAAATTAACAGCCCATTCATTTTTTTATAATCTAAAAAAAAATTGCGAAAATTCAAGTTATTTCCAGAGTTTTTTAAAAACCGTATAAAGACAGCCGGTGTAATACATGGAATATATTTGACGGATATTTTCTTGTATCAACATGATTAGAATAATTATAGTATATATTTATTTTTTTAATTTCAACACCCTTTGGGGTATACGGTTGATATTTAGTAAATAGAGATAGTGGGTTGACTTGTTGCTAGGTCAACCTAAGGAGTTGGAAATTTAAGGGAGATAAAAAAAAACAGGGATCTGATTGTAGTGATGGGGCTCATGTTAGTCCTGGCTCGTTGTCTCAGAAAAGTCCGAGCCTTTTTGCCGTATTTTCGGGGTCAGAGCCCTGAATAGTGGGTTCGGCGTGTATTTGATCTTATCAAAGATTCGATACGCCTCCATTTGCTAGAGTCTGTTACAGTCGCTGGTCAGAGAGTCGTATGGTATTTCACAGTGGAATCAACGAGAGAATAATGTATTCATAAACGCATTCGGTTTAAACTGGTAAAGAGTAAACTTGTAGGATAGTTCAGCAAGAAGAGGATTGCAGATTAATCCAGCATAATTCAATCTCATCTAGTTCAACTTACACAGTCATCAGAGAAATCGCAGATATGTTTATGAGCATTTGCATAAACCTAAAAATTGATGATATTTAAATTAAATGTTCACTAAGAAAATAAAAATACATTTTTGGTAGCCATGAACCTCATCGATGCAAAATAAAATATCAGGCTTTGAAAAAAGATAACATTTCAAAATTCAACGGTTCAATTAGTCAATAAATTAAACATAAATAATTTAATCAGTTAAGTTTATAGAATGATTCGATTATTTATATGATGATTATAAAAACCTACAGTAATTTATCTAAGTTTTTTTATAATAACAATAAATATTTAATTGAGAAAACGCTAGGACAGGGATTATTCTTCTTATCAAATTTAAAAATAAAAATAAAATGTTTTGATTGGTATCAGCGAAGATAATGCAACCAATAATACTTCTTTGTTATATAGTTTCTTATAACACACCAGATTTATAGTTTCTTATTTTCACTTTGTTGTTGTTTTTTCATTTTTTTTAATAATACTAAATATTTATCGAAAGAAATGTTACAAATACCATTTGACACGTGTTGTATTTGTGATCTTATTTTGCAAACCTTCCCTAAGGGATTCACGTGGAAGCGAGGGTGGAGAAAACTCCCATTAAAGGCACTCCAAGCGTCTTCATCTCTTCTCCAGAGACGTTTCAGTATCCTAGTAGAATTCTCTGGAAATGTGTTTAGGGAGTCCAGCAAGTGAGTTATAAAATTTTTCTTGAATGTCTTTTACGAGTGGTATGTCCAGTGTAATGATTTATCAGTTATGCAGAAGGGAGAATAAGTAACATAACCAAAGAATTTTTATTACAAGATTTGAATGGTGAGATTTTTTGTATGAAATCTAATACATAATAAAAAATATGGGCTATGTGACGCCGAAATAATAAATCAATAATTTTTTTCAAGAGGTTTCCATTAATAGTGGGTTTCCTTACCCTATTTATTCAATGGCTTCCTTCCATAATGTCCTATCAAAGGTCCATTCTTCCCGTAGACCATGACCCATCATGGATTCCCCCACTTCACTATCCCAGATCCTCCTTGGTCTTCTTCTTCGTCTTCTCAATCCCCCAACTTTCCATTGGTGGACCACTTTGTGTAGTCTTCCTTCACGCATTCTTGTCAAATGCCCAAACCATTTCAGGCGTTTTATCACTGTATCTTTCAGAATGTTTTCACCCTCCATATTTTCTCCGATGGTCGCATTTCTTAATAAATCAATAAATAATATTTAATTTAAAAACCTGTACCATTAGGGTTCAGTTTTTAGTAGCCCTATTGTTTCAAGGCCAACGATTGTGCAGTCGTCATTTGACCTTGAGATTTCTCCTCCAATTAAAGGTATACACTTTACATAGGCATGATGAGGCCCAAGAGAGGTTGAAGATCCATAGAGACCATCTATGTACATCAACAAATTTAATATTTTTCCCGTCACCCCCAGATTTGAACCCGAGACCTTCAGCACATCAATTCAGCGCTCTACCCGACGACCATAAAATAATGAATTCTATAAAATTACTGATTATGAGATACCATAAAATATAATCACTTTAAAACATATCGAAAGCTTCTGATACAGGGGACCGAATAATTATGACTTCGATCAGAGCGTCAACCAACTATTCCACTAAGCGGCTACCCGATCGCAGGAATACAAATAATGGGACTGCTCATATCTAACTGATAAACGAAGAGGCGATACAACTTAAATGTTTAATTATCCGTTCTAAAACCTGTTATTACTACTAGGATCATTATATACAACTAATTAAAAGCCAATTATAAGCAAAAACAAGAAGGTAATACCGGGACTAGTTTTCCATTCTCGATGGAAAATAGTGGCTAAAAATTTGCATAAGGGATGGCACCTTATAAATATGCATAGAGAGAGGCTAAGGGTTCCGAGTCAATCCTCTAGGAAAGAAACTGGGCAATATTACCATACTAATATCTAACATAGCGCTCCTCTTCTTTCCCCAGTCCATTTCGATAGGGTAGAAAAACTATATTGGCCATACATAAATGATTATAGTGAAAAAAATGGCAATTTCTAAATAAATTCTCAAAATATAGAAGAAAGAAAGAGCACTCGGTCATATTCCTAATGGGCATTATTTTTATTTGTACTTTACTTTACTGTATAGACGTTCCAGCATGGGTTGCCTCTTTTAGTCAGAGCAGAGTTCCAAGCCTCTAGATCCAACTAACCCGCATTTATAATAAAAATTACTAAATTTTAATGAAAGAAGTTTGTCAAACAGTTTAATTCTCTTGGAAAGTGGATCCACTGAAATGGTGTGGAGAAAAAAGAAATGGAGGTCAGAAAAGACAAGGTCGAAGTATCCTTCCATCTAACCAAAAACTTCTACAATAAAAAGTTCCTCTCTAGGAATTAAAAAATAAGACATTATGATATCGGGTGATTAAACCCGAAGCCATTTATGATATAGAAACTTTATCCATCACCAATAAGTAGGTAATTGAAAGTTGGATATTAAAGAACTAAAGATGCTAAGGAAAATTTTAGGGCCTAAATTCTTAAACAGTTTAGTCCACACACGAAATGAAACCCTTAACAAAACAATGGAAAGAATCACCGACACAATGAGGAAAAGAAGGGTTAATTTTTAGGGACATATCTTGCGACTGAATTCCTTAGAAATAAAAATTAAACGAGATTGGTTTGAGGAATTAGAGAAACATGAGAGATATCGAGGTTAAGAAGGATATGCATAGGGATGGAGCTGCCAAGAATATAACACGAGACCAGAGGATGAGGTTTCACATGAGAACGAAGCGGACTATCAAAAAACTCCGATGAGGAAAGGAATAGTAGAACTAATGATTGATTTAGAGTATCCCAAAGTAGGGTGACATTAAAAAAAAAAAATCTAAAATTCATAAGGTTGTAAGTTTCAGGCAACGTTTAGTTGTTTTTTTTACGTTTTTTCATTTCTCGGACAGTTAGGTAAATTCCATTTAAAGGATTAGCTTACGTCAGAGAGTTTGTGTAACGCAGGCGACACCCGTAGAACCGCGAACGGGTTGGCACAGAAGTCGAGCGTTTAAAAAAGCGTCGGTTTTTAGCATGAGATACGGTCAGAAGACTCAAAGCAGAACCATGTCACAAGCACCCGTCGCGAAATATCGTGAGCCTAGAAAGGCCGTATAGGAGCCCTTTCAGAGGGAAAAGTCTGCAACTCTGAAATGGGGAAAAATTACAAACAAACTTGGAAAACACTTTTTTGCCTAAGTTTTTCTTTTTAATTTATGTAACATTCAAAGTATTAATTGTGGTAGTAGGGGGTATTTGAAACCAATTCTAAAATAAGCTGATATAATATTAAAAACTATTTTATTAATTACATCAGTAATAAAATTAAGAGAACATAACTGTATTTTTTTTCAATTTATTACTCTAACAATTTTAATTAAATTCGTTATATCAAAGTATATTTAAATGCCCTTTAATGAAAACTAGATCCTATCCTCATTGAAAAAGACTGATACTGTTTTTTCTATAAAATGCATCTCCAATTTTGTTTATTTTAAATAATTGATTCTCTCCCATTGTCAGTAGCAGTCAAACTAAGGAGAGGATAAAGGATTTCTTATAGTAAAATTGTAAATTAAAGATAT